>JAEAOA010001748.1:2947500-3002500 GCA_016746295.1 Potamilus streckersoni | reverse complement strand
AATGGAATAACAAACAGATGGACACACTTAATACGTTTCTATATCTTGCACCAATTTCGTTGAAGAGATTGTAACTGAACTATTTGTGTGGCACGTATGGCAGCGCAAGGATGATCAAATCATGATAAACAGGATCATAAAAGATTTACGATGCTAGGGCGAGTCATCGACAGTTTTATACACAGTTAATAGAACTGCTCATGAAAGAGGTTATTGGAAGGTGAGAGTGGTCTTGCATTAATTGTCACAGTAATACAATCCCCGGCCATCTTAGATGGGGGCACTAGGCGGTTGGTTGTATGGGAATTTAATATTAAAAATATGCATAGGTTTAACAGTTGGGGGGTTATTGGAATGGAACGATACGGTTTGGGTTAAATTCAACTTAACATTATGAGTCACCATGGGGATCTAACAAATAATGATAATCCAACAGAAGATATAGTAGCCCTATTTATATCAGGCTCATATCACGTGACTTTTAATACGTAAGATGGCGACTGTAATGTTAAATCTTTTGGTTTATTTTATAAATTTAACATGGAGGGGTAAATATAGCTCCCAGCGCCCTATTTAAACTGATGTTATATACTAAATGTTTACTTAAAGTAGAACTTTTTAATACATGAAAAATTTGCTATTTAGTGTTTTTCAAAATTGTAAAAGAGTTTGTGTACGCGCACTTAAAATATTATTAAAGAATGAAAGAAAAAACTACCTCTTAAAAAAATACATAAATGGTATATAGCGCAAAAAGTAACACCCACCCCCCGAATATAACAAACTGCTGAGACTAAACGTGCTACTATAATGTTAACCGCACGGAACGCTGGTATGGTCTAACCTTTCTATTATTTTTCCCATATCAACTGTTTTCTAAGAAATGGTTTATTCGTTACAAGAGTGTGAATAAAATGGAGAGTATAAATCAATTGCAAACATAAATGTGTTCTATTATTGTGATGAAATTACATATTTACAGAGTCGACACAAACTTTAGTATCGGATCCCGAAAATAGCTAATTGAACAAGCGAAGCATTAAGAAACGTTAAGTGTTGAGGGAAAAAGGTACGATGCCTACAGCGTTCCATGACTAAAGTCCATATAACAAGAAGATAAAAGAGAGAATATTATTGGTGGGGGCTTTATCTAGAAAATGCATACGGAAGGATCACGAACTTTACGCTGTAATCATCGTAACGAACGTTTAGCAATGATGCATTCTCGAAAAAGGTTTGGAACGTTTGATGATATGCAGAATCTACAGAGGAAATCAGCTTCCTTATTTATTTATATTCTCTTCCGTGCGGTTATGTTGATAACAACGTCATCCTGTCTGCCAGAATCCCATTACAAGGTGAGGAGTGCCTTTTAAAATGGACATGTATCGAAAAGCTCAAAAATAATTTATTACTCTATATACAAATTATTTTGTACCTTGGTACTAATATATGGACATAAAAACAATGAAATAAGCTGTTGCAGACAACGGTTTTCTAGAAGACTGG
Organism: Potamilus streckersoni; assembly: GCA_016746295.1. NCBI lineage: Eukaryota > Metazoa > Mollusca > Bivalvia > Unionida > Unionidae > Potamilus > Potamilus streckersoni. The sequence goes on along the minus strand of JAEAOA010001748.1, from coordinate 3,000,991 downwards.
CCATTTTGAATATATTCGAGACCATCTTTGAAACGCTGAAACCACATTTAAGTTGAAGGGTTTTACGGTGTACTGCATCCGCAATCTTTGCCCAAGTCGACATTGACATTAGTAAGAGAGTACTCTACGAGCGCCCGGAATTTATAGTTAGCTTTTTGCTCAGTAACATAATTGATTTTCACAACACTAATATCCATGTTACGTCACACGCATATATCCGCAGGTACTGCGCGTTATTTTGTGTATAAGTTGGCATTAAACCTATTGAGAGGTTCCAGTTAAAAAGCTATAACAAAATATTTCAAACTCTTCATATACTTTCTCTGCAAAAGTGTTGTTGTTGTTGTTATGCTTAACGCCATTTTTCAGCACACGATAGGCTATTCATGGCGGCCAGTATTAATGGTGGAGTAAGAAACCGGGAAATCACCGGAAAGAACCAGCGACCCACGAGAAGCTACTGGCAAGCTTTCTCACATGTCCAGTGAATGTACAGAGAAGCATATGCTTGCATTACACATATTATTAGCTGATGTCAGTTGATGCTGCATTTAAGAACGTACAAAACTGATATTCGAAGTTCCGTTACCCTGCAAGCGAGACCACTGGCTCATTTCAATTCCAGACGTCACATAACCAGAGAAGATGATGCCAAATATAACACGGAATTATGCATTTATTGTAAAAGGACATTCATTATTTAGAGAGTTTGCCTGTACTGTTGCTCCATCTCAGATGCACACGTTGTATGTATGTATGTATGTATGTATGTATGTATGTATGTATGTATGTATGTATGTATGTATGTATGTATGTATGTATGTATGTATGTATGTATGTATGTATGTATGTATGTATGTATGTATGTATGTATGTATGTATGTATGAAATATATATATATATATATATATATATATATATATATATATATATATATATGTGTGTGTGTGTGTGTTTGTGTGTGTGTGTGTGAATGTATGTATGTATTTGCGATACATATACATATATGCGACAATCTGCTGGCGGTAAGAACTTTCAACATGCTGATCGGGTGAATTATTTTATCCAATTTAGAGCATTTTCGCATTTCAGCAACATTTATTTATTTTGCTTTAAGGCAAGGTTCAATCAAATACCAAACTGGAACAGACAACAGTAGAATATACTGCATAAGTGATTAGTGTTATTTAAATTTTATTTAAACCTTCTCTTTATTTAGAAGTTCGATCGTAGTAGGCACAACAATAAATATTAGTGATTAAGTAAATACAATTAATTTATGGTATATTATTTTAAAAATATATTTAACTTTGTTAATTTTCGATTTTTGGATATTGATCTTTTGTATAGGATATTTTTGCCCTAATATTTAGTTATGTCAGCCGATAGAGCAGCAGTACGTTTTTTTTTTCTAAATTAACTTAACCAAAATAAGAGATGATTATATTCTCTACACAAGTAGAGTCAAACGTTCAGGCCCAAAGGGGAGAGGGGAGGGAGTCGATATGTCTCGTGATTAACCCCTAAGGGCCTCGGTTTGTATACATAAAAATAAACATATTTCGTTTGGTATTAACTTGTGTTGTACTTCGTTATGTAGAATTTATAATGATCTTTCCTCCGGCATTCGATTCATTTCCAAAGTTCAGTATGACCAAATAATTTAAGTATAACCAAATCAGGGCCCCGACGACGTTATGAAGGGTCGCGGAGTTTTTATTAGGGTGGCAAAACTTATCAAAATGTGGAAAAAGTGTCAGAAAAGCTAATTTTCAGTATCGCAGCAAAATATGGTTGGGGACCTCAGACCCAACTCATGCAATAATACAAAATTTTTTAAGTATTTTCGCCTAATATACTTTGGCACATGATAATACCATTGAGTCTACATATGCCATATGCTTTTGTTTTCTTGATAAAGAAAATTATTTTTTATTATCATTTATATTACTGCAGTTAATTATTAATATAATGAAACACCTTATTGTTTATATTATTGCGTAATAGTTCTCTACTCTTATAACTTCTTCAAGTTGCAAGATATCTAATACTATTTTTTAAATTAGTTTTGTCTTCTATTATGTTTGGTAATATTTCTAACTTGGTTTGTTTTGGTTGGTCATTATGGATAAAATGTATGAAAAGCTCATCACAATTACGATAGCTTAGTAATACCTTAAGCAAAAGGATGGCTTTTCCCAGCCTGTTCTTCAAACAATGAGATGAGAGCAAGGTAATAAGAAATGAGGCTTATTTATTTATATTTTTATGTCTTTATTATTTACGTCAACATTGATTGTTGCCATGGTAATACTGCTTGTATAAGACCTATATTACTCTATGGGATTAACATAGTCTTCCCTTGGTTGCAATTCTTTTTTAGGTACGCAGTTTATAGTTTTGTTGTTGTAGCCAGGGAAATTGGGTTTTTGCTTACTAATTCCCGAAATAATCGGTGATTCAGTATTAATTTGAATTATTTTTGTCATTCATTTCAATGTTGTTCTTACAAGAATAAAACTCAACATTACCAAAACATTTGCCGCTGTAGTCACAGAACGGCTGGAAGCAGCATGGTTTAAGTTATTTCCATGACTAACACGTTTTTTTTTTTTTTATTATCTAGTGCTTTTTGAAAGACTGTAAAAAGATAACCAGACCAGTAAATTAAAAATTAGAAGAAAAAGCAAGACCATTTAAAAATAGTATTGCTAATAATAGATTGTGAAAGATTGCAACTTAAGCAAAAATTGAGTATGTTTAATGAAGAAAGTAAACCAATCATTCTCATGTTGCATCTTCCAAGGCCATATACTATGATCAATATAACCGATTAGAATATAAACATGTATGAAAATCAGAAAGTACAAGAAATTGAAAAAATTTACTTGACATTCATTAAACAGAATTAAGCGATTCAGAAGATTAAATAAGGCAATAACAAAGGTTGAAAGCTGAAAAAGGTTGTGTAAATCATAAAATGTAACCAAAAAATAGCAAAACAGAAGAAGTACTGAAATCATTTAGCAAATATTAAACATTTGTAATCGGTTCAACATTTTTTAAGAGTAACGTTCCAGGAACGAATAAAAGCAATAGCTCCTATTCAACCTTTAAATACAAAGTAAATAAAAGCAAAGAACAACACTACCATCAATAAAAGACCCTAAAATATAAACAAAAAGCAACACTACCACCACTAAAAGCCCTTAAAATATAAACAAATAGCAACACTACCACCACTAAAAGCCCCTAAAATATAAACAAAAAGCAACACTACCACCACTAAAAGCCCCTAAAATATAAACAAAAAGCAACACTACCACCACTAAAAGCCCTTAAAATATGAACAAAGAGCAACACTACCACCACTAAAAGCCCCTAAAATATAAACAAAAAGCAACACTACCACCATTAAAAGCCCCTAAAATATAAACAAAAAGCAACACTACCACCACTAAAAGCCCCTAAAATATAAACAAAAAGCAATACTACCACCACTAAAAGCCCCAAAAATAAAAACAAAAAGCAACACTACCACCACTAAAAGCCCCTAAAATATAAACAAAAAGCAACACTACCACCACTAAAAGCCCCTATAATATAAACAAAAAGCAACACTACCACCACTAAAAGCCCCTAAAATATAAACAAAAAGCAACACTACCACCACTAAAAGCCCCTATAATATAAACAAAAAGCAACACTACCACGACTAAAAGCCCCTAAAACATAAACAAAAAGCAACACTACTACCAATAAAAGCCCTTAAAATATAAACAAAAAGCAACACTACCACCACTAAAAGCCCCTATAATATAAACAAAAAGCAATACTACCACCACTAAAAGCCCCTAAAATATAAACAAAAAGCAACACTACCACCACTAAAAGCCCCTAAAATATAAACACAAAGCAACACTACCACCACTAAAAGCCCTTAAAATATAAACAAAAAGCAACACTACCACCACTAAAAGCCCTTAAAATATAAACAAAAAGCAACACTACCACCACTAAAAGCAACACTACCACCACTAAAAGCCCCTAAAATATAAACAAAAAGCAACACTACCACCACTAAAAGCCCCTAAAATATAAACAAAAAGCAACACTACCACCACTAAAAGCCCCTAAAATATAAACAAAAAGCAACACTACCACCACTAAAAGCCCCTATTTGTAAAGATCCCAATGAATTAATAGCATGATTGCATATATTATGTGCGAGCAAACACATTGAAAAATAATAATACTGATAATAAGTATTTATATTTTAATATCTTTACTAATTAATAAACTGAATGCGCAACACTATTTGTAAATTAGATGCAATTGTATATTACATAAATGGTATTTGATAATGGAAATGTGACTGATTGTATATCACACAATTTTTGAAGTAATGTTTTCATGAACAGTTGTGTTGAATATTAAGAAACAAGATATAAAATGTATATCACTTATCAATTCATAAATTTGTTATAGTTGGTTTAATATCAAATCAGTTAATACCAATTTAAAATATCATTATAAATTCATATCTGTCAACACTAATTTTAAATTTCATTATAATACCAAATCAATCAATATTAATTTTAAATATGTTATAATATCAAATCAGTCAATACTGATTTAAATATTGGAAATATAAATTAGCGAGCATAATAGCTTAATGTCAATTAGGCTGATATTACAAAATATGTATAAGATTGATTTCACAATATAATTATAAAATATTGTCCCACATCAATATTGTTGATATAACTGTAAATGTAACAAATTTTAATTCACTATAAAGACATTTTCGTTTATATCAGGTTATATCAATGGAACCATTTTTGTTGTATTATCTTTAATTGATCAAAAAATAATCCGTATGATGTTTTTTTTAAATTTTGGACCAAATGTTACGTACCAGTAAATAAAATTCACCAATCATCAATCTGAATGTGTGTAACATCATAAGAAGTCATAGAGGCAGATTGGAATAATGAGAGAGTAACGTGTTACTTCTTAGCTAGAAAATTACCAACATTAATAAAATATATGGTTAAGGTTAAGTCACTGATATTAATAATTCGTTCATTGGTATTAAAAAGTGGGAAAACTTAAATTTGAGGCACAATAAAAGCACCAGAGAAAATAGTTTTAACAAATAAACCAAAACATGTTAAAAACATAATTGGACAATCAGCAGGTTTAAAAACCAGAAATAAAGAAAACAATGAGCGAATTAGTACATGTAAATGCATAAGTACTGGGTGTCTTAGACGATAAAAAAAATTAATAAATCAGCAGTCTTAAGAACTATTGAGCAATCTTATTAGTAATAATGAACATTAGAACTCAAGATCACAGACTGCCACACCTCGTAGAAAATCAATATTTACATTTGCACATTCACTTTACCAACATGAAAAAAAAATCACCCTCAGTAATACCTACCTGAGAACAAGCTTGCTATGTTTCTTTACAAAGCGTTAGAATCTCATTGATAAATCTCTAACCTACTTTATCTCCTTAGCGAGAATTTTTATCGTCGTTAATGTGTGATTGGGCGAAACTGTTCGGCAAAAACCACTTGTTGTTATCCACGTTATCAGAAATCTAGTGCCTTTGAGATTAAAAATCCCTTCTTTTGAAAATGTTATGGTTATAGTGTTTACAGGAAAAATTTATAATGATACGCAGCATAGTGGAATTGTTATAACACGTAGGAGCCAGAGCTGAAAAAGCTCCATCTTCATATAATTTAGATAATCTAAAAAACATGAACACTTCAAAAGAACACAGTTGTGTCTTAATCAGAGAACATATTGTCTGTCCCTACAGAAACGCGTTTCATGTGACAAAACAAGTTTATCATTCTCCTCAGTGACTTGATAGAACATTTCACTTCCGGTGAGGGCAACCCATGTCCATCGTTAACTGATATTCCAGACGTCCTAGTTTCCACATTGTTGCATAAGTTTTAAGACGGCTCAATACAAATCTATTTGCACAGTGGTCTCTATAATTAGGAATGTATGGTTGAAAGGCAGTATAAAATCCTGAGGGAAAAAACAAGCGCTTATAATTCACCTTCGTTATTCACATCAGTTTCCGTCTGTGGTATAATTAAGTAGGAATTGGACAATTTTTGTGATATACACACGTTGTGGTCTCTTTACATCCACACACGCAATTAGTAATAATATACAATACAAGACTGAAACAATGGACTGAATATGTTCAATGACTAATACTTATGCTTGCCTTAAAAAATGTAATCAACATTACTCAAGACGTATAGAGTAAGCATGAACACGTTGAGAGAGAGAGAGAGAGAGAGAGAGAGAGAGAGAGAGAGAGAGAGAGAGAGAGAGAGAGAGAGAGAGAGAGAGAGAGAGAGAGAGAGGGGGGGGGGCAGGGGCTTTATCAGATTTACTGAAAAGAACGAAGATATAGAAATTACTAATATTGTCACGAGTGATAAGTGAGAGCCTTATACAAATGTTCATTACCTTCGTTACTATGGTATATTAGTACATTCAGATCTTTTCTCTTTGCTGGTTGCTGCTATATTCTCACAAATAATTGTTTTAAAGGATGTCTGGCTCCATTGTCTCTTCTGTGTAAACTCATTTGCAGCATGTACACATAGGATACTGCCGTAGCATAATGCGCCTGTAGATCAGGGTCCTTTCTTCTGTAGATTACTCTTAACAAACTGCACAGATCCATTATATGACAGCAGATCTTGGTCCGTACAGTTTGCACTTGGACTCGTCTTAAAAGAGAGCACATCCGGTATGCAGCAAATACCACTTGTACACACTCAATTCGACAAAAATAAACTCAGAAAAAAAGAAAGAAATAATACGATAAATTCACTATTGTGAACATTCTACAGTTGTTTTGAATAAATTAGAGCAATTTTTTAATTCAAGATCAAAACGCGTTTTCCGTACGCGATAGTAGTCACATAAGTAAATTTGCACATCCATGACAAGAAATATGTACATGTCGTGAGTGCGAGTGTCACACTGTGTTACCTGACACAAAAGTATTTTACCTAATTACTTGTTTGTAACTAAACATCAAACCTGTAACATTCTTCTTTCAAAGTATTTTTTCTTCTGAAAGTTGAGTCAACAGACCTTTTTTGTAATATTGCTTTTAGGAACAAGGAGTTATGGTGATAGTGTCTGCAAGGCGGAAACTAAAGTTAATGTCTACAGTAAGCGTATTTGCAGTAACTGATCAATAAAACGGATTGCAACAAAAATAGATGAATGGATGTCAGAATGAAGAGTATCAGGAATTTTATATTTTGCAGTTTCAAAATAATGTAAACAAATTCTACAATAGTATGTGGAAGATTTCCTACAACTTCTGAAGGAACACTTTTCAACAAAAGCTTTACAACGATAGATGTTTTTTTTTTTCTTGGATTCACTTTATCTAAAATGAAAAATTATTTAAAATTGTTTTGTTTTATAAATCCTATAACTTTATAAATATGTCATTTATTTATGTGGACTTATTTGCAACAGCTGGTTAGATGAAAGATGCCAAACCGCAATAAAGCGCATTGCGAAAAAATAAAAACGGAAGGATGTTTCATTATTTAGGGTTTATAATGGATTTTTTTTTTGCAAAGTTTCAAAAGTGACTGAACTTTTTACAATTGATTTGAAAGGATCTCCTGACATGATCCAAGTGAATAGTTAAAACAAAAACAATTACAAGGATAAGTTGGTATTTATGACAGTCAAGTTTATCTAGACAGAACGTATACTTTTTCTCAGATGTTTTCTGTTCATATAGTTTTTCTCATCATCTTCACAAATCTGTTGCTCATTTATGATGCTTTGAATCTCGGGCGTCTATTAATCGTCATTAGGCGAATTTAATGATCACGTACGATAGTTCGCATGTACAGACAATTTTTAAATACTTTAAGGCATCTATATATCCCATTTGTCATTTGTAATACTATAATGTACTTAATATCAATGACACTTTCCGATGTGTATGTGTGTGTGTGTGTGTGTGTGTGTGTGAGAGAGAGAGAGAGAGAGAGAGAGAGAGAGAGAGAGAGAGAGAGAGAGAGAGAGAGAGAGAGAGAGAGAGAGAGAGAGAGAGAGAGAGAGAGAGAGAGAGAGAGAGAGGACAGCAAGACGCTATAACTATAAAATAAAGCACAAAACAAATCTACTTACAAAACTTAGAGCGCTTAAATAAAGCACAACACAGGCTGACTTTTAAACCATAAGTTTGGGAGATCAATTCATTTGGTGGTTTAGCAATAGTAATATTTGCTTTTTGTAAAGTCAAAAAGAAAATAAATTCCACGGGTTTCCTCACTAGTTATACTGGCTATTTAAAAAAGACTTTATATCTTAGGTATTGTTCAAAGAACCATTAATTCTCTTTATTTTGGTATATGATTGATGGGTATAATATTAGTTAGAGAGTATACAGCTTGGCTTTACTCCTGATGTTCAACTTTTAAAATTAAGTGCTAGCTCCCTTCATGAACTTCAGAAGTAAATTGTAAAAATGGAGGCTATAACTTTTTTTACATTTTATATATTTGGTAATTCAATCATTGCACTTTCAGAAGCTGGTATTGACTAGTCTGGCAAAATTCATTTTCCTTATTTTAATAGCTGCCAATGATAGTGTACTGTAGACAAATTCAGGTTGCTTTTGGAGCACAAAGGAGCAGTCATTTTAGTTAGCTGTGTGCTAAGATCGTTTACAATTTCCAAAACGTACAATAGCCAAAGAAATATCAGCCACTGTACATGAAAGTAGCATAGAGGTATGCCAACATTCTCTCCACTGTGCATGTTTTACATGCAAACAACTGCACCTTACATACATCATTCTTTCAAAAGAACACAATAAATGATGAGCGCCACCTATAGATATGTGATGCAAATAATGGAATAAAGCTAACGAAACAGAAACAAAACTGATCAAGACTGAAAATTGAATAAATGAAACAAACAAGCATCACACAATCAAATATTAACTGAAAAAAAAACTATTTAGCTGAAACAAACTAAAATCCCCTCAAAACGAGGCAAGTTTAGAAAGATCATTCTTTAAACCCAAAAGAGCACACCATCTATGACCAAACACAATATGGTCAAATGAACCAAACACGACTCTCACATAATGAAAACTTAAAAGACCAGAGGGCGCTACTACGATGTAAAGGAGATACTACCCTAAAGTAGCTGGGAACATACACCAATCGGGCGATCGTTAATATGTGAAAAGCATTATCATGCAATTTTAGGAAAACGGACGATAGGGTGGTCTCCAGACTGGTATCTGCGAGTGATAGTTCATATTGAGATTTGTACAGTATGGAATGCACAAAACATATAGTATCTGTGTTGTTAGAAGATATAGCCCGCTAAGAAATGACACCACTACCCACAGCTATTCCATTATAAACGTTCTGTGAATTTGCCCAACATCACTGATGTCGTCGTAGGCCACGGGCGAAAATCCTCAACGCTCCTTCCTTGAAAAGAGCGCCGTGGAATTTGCAACAATACAACAAACCAAGCCGACTAAGAATTTGAATCTTGCAACAATTAACAGCTATTAGTCTTTATCCTAACGATTTAATAATGGCAGTTATGGTTTCCATTTCATGAATACACAAAGGAAGCTTGATACTAAAACGAGTCAAAACCATGACAACAGTTATTTAATAGTGATAATGACAGGGGCTTGAAAGCAATCTATCCTTGGAAAGAATTATATTATAGCAGACAATGTTTGGAACTCGATATATTATAGATTTGCACATAGTTCTCAACTCGATGAAGACATTCATCTTTACGTGTAGGTGTCGCTTTACTCTGGAGAATTTTTCCTTTTCGACTATCACACATATTGATACTTTAGACCCGAAAGAGGTCAAGACACAGACCGTCAAAGTAGATTTATTTTTCATCTGGTCAGACAGTTACAATTGCCCATAGTCACCGGTGTTTTCAAGGCTGTACTGCTTTATTGATACTTTGTCACGTAAAATGGAGGAGTCTAGCAGATATAAGCAAGTAATTACTTTTCACAAGACAAGTGGCACTAACTTACATTAGAAAGAATTATTAAAGTGCCTGTCGATTCTTAGCAACTTGCACGTGAAGCAGGCTGTTGTAATCCAATTATAAAGCACGTAATGTCCAGACAATTAGCTGATGGAGTGATATTGACCTATGGTCATCAGGTAATAACCTTCCAATTGTGGGAAGAATTGGTAATATTCCGTGGAGAGGCGCCTTTGAGTAACTGTTTAGAATTGGAGGTTTGCCTAAAATGAGTTACTTCGCACGCAAGTTGTTAGAATTCCTAGCAGGTGCTTGGACTTAATATTTCCTGTTTCCCTAATAACCTTGACATTCTCTACATATATCTCTGTTAATCTTTTTTTCATCGTCCTGATCACAGTAATGTTTGTTTTTTCAACTTCTTTATTATCCGAAAGCTGCTTCATTTCATCAGATATATCATATATCAGTCAAGGTCTTATTTATCATATACCACAGTTAAGGTCTTATTTTCAAGGTCAAAGTCACGTCTATTTTTTTTCACGTCTATTTTTTTTCTCACTGTCATAACATTTATGCTTGTTGCGATAGAGTGTTCACACCTGGTTATCCTCCATTTCAGTGTACAGGCTTCCCAAAAAGGTTTAATTAAACTGTTATACTTATATATTTTTGTATCGCTAGAACTTTGACTCTTGAGATTCCAGCTCTGTAACTATATATTCACTTGGCTATTACTATCGAACAGAACATCAAACTATTTTTATATGCTCTGGTTCTTGCCTTTTCAAAGGCCTAACACATACAAATATGTGATATCCCGTTGAAAGGGAATACTTTTCCAAATTATAATGGCACCTAAATCTTTGTGAACTATCACTCTAAGTAGTAATAACGATATGAACTTGAGATAGGTGCGAAAGTGCATTTTCTCGTATTATAAACCTTGTTTCATGTTATTATTTATGGGGAGGGGATTGTATTTGAAGAAATTATAAACCCGTTGCCATCATTCTAAGTAATCTATTTGCACATTATAGTGATAAGCTCGTATTTTGAAATACACTGGACGTATTTCAACTGAATTTTGCATTTACCGATCGCTGCCGTCTCACCTCTGGCCGTGTAGGTTCGAATCTCAGGTTTGGCCAAAAAGGGTAGGTGAGAAAGTTGCCAGTAACGTCACCTGGGTAAGGAGTTCCTACTGGGGATTTTATGGGTCTTTCCTCCTCTAGTTATATTGCCCAATATACATGGACTATTTGTCACCGATAAATGGCTGTAAACCCATGATAATCATATTATCGACTTACCCATCTAAACACACACACACACACACACACACACACACACACACACACACACACACACACACAATTACACACACTCACAGACACACATATCAGTCCATTCATCCATCAATACATACATCAATACCTACCTACCTACCTACCTTCTCCCTACCTATCTACCTACCTACCTACACACACCTACATACATACATACATACATACATACATACATACATACATACATACATACATACATACATACATACATACATACATACATACATACATACATACATACATACATACATACATACATACATACATACATACATTGTGCAAATACTGTACTTTACAAAACACAGGTGTGCGATTGATTCTGTGCAGACGGGTTATTGTCTAGGGATGACTATAGTGCAATGACATATTCCAGATGGGAAGTTTAACTTGTGTATTTTAAGATTCTGATACCAAGTCACATTAAGGTCGTGAGAACTTCTTGCTCATAATCATGCAGTTGAATTTAAACATATTACACACATTTTAAATAAATGGAAGTTAAACAGTGCAACCTATTTTAAGAAGTCTTTCAAAAATGGGTTTGACACATTTGGAACGCGCTAGCTTAACATTTCCATAATAGAAAGTTATCTACCCACGTTCCTATATTACAGTCATAATTATTTATGAACAGTTTCTACATTTTGCGGAAGAGTTCGTACGCTGAGCCAATCAGTATAAAGTGATTAATGCCTTTTTGGAATGTTCTGGACGCAGGATACAGCAGGTCCATGCCTATTTCCTTTACAAAGACCAAAACATTGACTGGATACATTTGAATAGCATACTTCCAGGGCCGCAGATAGCGAGCACAGGATCTAGGGTAAGAAATATCCGGACCTCTCCTAGATCTTGTTCAAACAAATTTTCTTTTGTAAAATTACAAAAAATGTTGTTCGGCCAGAGCCCCTTTAGAGGCCTTGGCCCCAGGGATAGATCTCCGGTTGCCCCACACCCTCTTGTCGGTCCTGCGTGCTCCTTTGAAGATGAGAGACATTAAGGTTTGCTGCACAATTTTTATTTTTATATACAATAGCGTTCATGTGCGATCAGAAGAGTTGTTTCTTCGATTTTCAATACAATGAGGGAATACAAAGGATCAGAAAACGCCACCGAGAATACATTTTTTTGTAACAGTTTGAAACCACACACACACACAAGATTCGTCCGTTCCTTATTAGAAATCGCTGATGTTCTATGGGGTGGTTATTTTCCCGAAAATTCTATCAAATTACAAAAACTTCAAAAGTTTGAAGCAGGGAAAATTGTAACTAGGCTTACTAGAAGTGTCTCGTGTCAAAAGATTTATTAAAAAAAAAACAGTTGGTTAACCTAGGCGGATAGAATAAAGTTTATAAACTAAGTTATTTTCATAAAATTGTAAACGGAATTGTACTTATATTGCTGACCTTCGGCCACCACTTGTTGGTGAGACAAGCCAGTATGACCGGATGTTAGACTCGAAATAATCATAAACTCAATCTTACACACTTCTATTCTTGTTTGGAACTCACTTTCAAATTCATTAAAAAGTGAAAATAATTATTCTATCATTAGGAGTAAAATAGAGACAAAGAAGACACAAGTACCTACTCATGTTTTCGTCGGAAGAAGGATATTATCAATTCTTCATGTTAGAATTAGAAATAATTGCAGTGATTTACAAAATGATTTACATGTCAATCATTTGAGAGATAGTCTAATATGTGCTTGTGGTGAAAATACAGAAGAAACATACCATTACATATTTAAATATTATGTTTAACAGTGTAGGAAACTGAATCATCGCCATGTACCGGCAGCGACTACTAATAATTTATTATCCGGATCATCTGACCTTGTAGCTAACGTTAATATAATAATTTACCTGACTTGTTCCAAACATATAAAAGGCACAAAACGGTCTACATAATTAGAGCATTATCAATTTGATTTCTCTACTAAGTATACTCGCAGCTAATTTTAATTTTAATCAGCAAAGAAACCGTTTTCTTAATTCGTAGCAACTGAATAAATTTTTGTGCACGTACTAATGCTTGGCTTCTAACAGGATGATTTACTTTGCCATTAATTCATTACTTATTCTCTCTCTCTCTCTCTCTCTCTCTCTCTCTCTCTCTCTCTCTCTCTCTCTCTCTCTCTCTCTCTCTCTCTCTCTCTCTCTCTCTCTCTCTGAATCGTGTATCTTTTCGTATAATATTATGAAATCAAATTAAAGTACTGCTGTTATCCATGCAAATTTCATACCGATTGTAGTGGAAGGGCATGTTCTAATATGTGAGAACTTCTATCTTGACACCTTTTATATCATCCATTTCTTACCATAAAATATGTCTAACCCAATGTCAGTCCGCCATAAAATATGCCAACCGTTACTGAAAATAGACGAAGAAGAAAAAATGGCTTTTTCAGATATCTTCAAAAGATGTTGACCAAATTTCAGTAAAAACAGTCTCGCAAATAAAACAATTTCAAATGTGTACAAATGCTGCTGATCCACAATCAAATTATGTCGCCTTTACTGAGACAAGAAAACCCCTTTTCAACAACAACCCTTCTTATAAACCACTTGACAAAATATTGCCAAATTTGATAGAAAGCATTCAGGGTTAAACACCTTGAAATTGACACATCAAATACAGCCACCGCTTTTTGAAAAAAAGAACATCATTTAATCAACTATGAAGTAAAGTTCTCAACAAATTTTGACAGTGTTTGAAAGAAAGCTTCTGGTACAAATGCCTATAAATATTGGAGCGATGATACAAACGGATTATCAGTTATGAGTGAAAATAAACAAAAATATCTAGAAACCATGCAGTAAATGTTTACATAATGTAGACAATCAACAGAACTGGAACAAAAGTTTCTCTATAAAGCATTTTTACTAACTTACATTTCCTAGCTAACTGCTCTTGCATTTGCTTTTTATGCAGCCGTAAGACAGGCAAGGCAGCAGGCGGCCACTTGTACCTCTTGTTTGTTTTCATGGTACCTGGCTTAATCGTTGATGTCTCAAGGTAAGACGTTTGTTTCCCTTATGTCAGGTATTTGATCATTTGCGAAATGTCTTCTGTCGTTTACTAATTACTCGACCTTCGCTTTTGTGATCTCCTCCATCGGAATATTATAATGTAAATTAGCGGATAGAAAGAATATATTATTTCTTCTGGTATTTGCATAATAGTAGCGTCGTAGTCGCGGGACTAAATTTGTATTAATCTGAATTCAGTTAAGAGTACCTATACAGGCCAGGTGCACAGTCTGGTCGCAACGTACACCTTTAACTTTCGACACAATCCTTAATGTACGCCCCCTCCCTAACAAATACAGAGAGAGAGAGAGAGAGAGAGAGAGAGAGAGAGAGAGAGAGAGAGAGAGAGAGAGAGAGAGAGAGAGAGAGAGAGAGAGAGAGAGAGAGAGAGAGAGAGAGAGAGAGAGAGAGAGAGAGAGAGAGAGAGAGAGAGAGAGAGAGAGAGAGAGAGAGAGAGAGAGAGAGAGAGAGAGAGAGAGAGAGGTTTGAGTTCACAAGTTTCGCAACTACTGCAATATGGCGCGTTGGCCCGATTCCGTTAATCTTGCTGTCTGTCTGTATTTCTTTTCCTCTTTAATAATATTGCATCTAATCAGTAGCATGTGATCTTCGTAGATAAATCTTGCCGAGTTTTCTGCTTGCAAACTTTACAGAAGGACCAAACAGGCTAATGATATAACAACGTAATCAAACACCTATCCAGCAGACAAATCAGATAAACAATTTGGACAAAACTAAGTAACAAAGCCATCAGTTTTATACCTAAGTAAATCGTATGTCAAATGCATTGATGATACAAGTGGTTATTCCTGCATCAAGTGTTTGAGCTGGCCTCTTTGTTTTGCTTACTTTCAGGAAAACAATCTTTGAACAGGAATGCTAAGCGCTGCCGAAAATCCAATTAACTTTTCGTTTCCCACAACTTTTCCGTTGTGTGCAGGGACCTAAGTTACAATTCAGAAACGCGTCAGCTCTTTACGGTAGGTTTTGCTGTGCAAAAGCCATAAAATGCACTGAAGTTTTTGTCATTCTGGAATAACACATGCGCTTTAAAGAATTTTCTGCAGTAAATTGCGACGCAAGATAAAGTGCAGTTTTGTTCACAAACCTGTGTTGTATTTCAATCATCCGCCCGAATAAAAAATAAACAAAACAATCCTCCAAACAAATTACATAAGTATTGGGCATGCGTATGTTAGATATGAGAGAGAGAGAGAGAGAGAGAGAGAGAGAGAGAGAGAGAGAGAGAGAGAGAGAGAGAGAGAGAGAGAGAGAGAGAGAGAGAGAGAGAGAGAGAGAGCATTAAAAACGAATTTTGGCTGTTTGACGAGAAAAGAACATGCGTGTAAATATGAAAATGCAACAAGCAATCATCGGCAGAAATAACGATTTTTTTTCCAAATACAATTACATTTTCTGTATGTATGTATGTATGTATGTATGTATGTATGTATGTATGTATGTATGTATGTATGTATGTATGTATGTATGTATGTATGTATGTATGTATGTATGTATGTATGTATGTATGTATGTATGTATGTATGTATGTATGCATGCATGTATGTATGCATGCATGCATGCATGCATGGATGAAAGTATGTATGTATGTATGTATGTATGTATGTATGTATGTATGTATGTATGTATGTATGTATGTATGTATGTATGTATGTATGTATGTATGTATGTATGTATGTATGTATGTATCGCTCGCCTACATGCATGCACGTACGTATGGTCATATTGACAGATTAATCTCTATCTTGGAGTTTTTGGTATTGCTCTGTTTATACAGTTTTCATAAAACGTGTACTGATCCTAAAAGAAAAAAAACCAAATGTTTTATGCAGGCTTGGCGACATAGTACTGCAAAACACGAAATTCATGGTGATGCTTTCTGAAACCAGAAGCCATGTTAGGTACAAATAGTGACTCGTTTGGTTCATATCATACGATATTACACTGCTGCCACAAGGTACATGCAACATGGATCTGTACATCAAATATCATTGAAGAAATTTATAACATGCTTTATTTTATTTATATTATCCCACTGTAAATTTATTTTAATGGTATTCCGGTGGTCAGTAGCAAATTAAAGGGTCGGGGCGGGACGGACTTGCGCCTGATCGGGAGCCAAATAAAACAGCTATTTGTTTTTGTTTCTCTTTTCCAAACTGACAAAAAGTGTATGTTTGGTAATTTGTTACTCTTGAATCGCGACCTTAGAGCAAATCACATAACGTACCCGTATAATATGAATTTACAAACTCATTTCTGCTGCTAACGTATACTTCATGAACAAACTGCTACTCTATCCATCGCCCCCCCCCACTCCGCTAATCCTCTTTCGCATCAGATCTAGTAAGAGTGATCCAGACAATAATTAATTCTATCGCCTTGGGAAAAATCAGTTAAAATGGACTTCTAACTTCGAATACGTCAGAAAACCACTAGTAGATAGCGTCAAGGAACAGTTCATTGTGTTAAAAGCTCTGAAAACCTATCATCTTTAAGTTGCTGTGTAAACATGCCAAGATTTTTGGTTAACAAACAGTTCATAAATAAATAGAATTTGATAAAATTTATGGTTTCTGTGCATGCTTAGTAATTATATATTTGAGGTGAAATTAATGGGCCTAATGTAGAATTGACCTACATGCATAACATGATGCTTGAATGTCTTTTGTGAACGGTAACATTTAGATACAAGGAAAAGCCACCAAATGGCATTAAATTGCAGGAACATCGCTGGTGGTCAGGGTTCCAAACTGGGTCCCTCAAGGGGAGCTAATAGCGCTCACTCATACCCTAAGTGGGTGGGAGGGGCACTAGCCCCTTCCCAAGAATCCTCCACCGGTTTAGGCCCGTTTTGCAAAATTATTCTGTCCCTTTGGGTCATCATCACTACCATGGTCGTCATTTACGACATTGGCCCCGGATATCATTTGCCCCTAGTACGCTGTTGATAATAAGTAGTTCTTTTATACAAAATCATCCCTTTGTATTGAGTGCTTCTTGGATACTGTAAACTTCCCTTGTACCAAGTATGCCCCTAACGCTAAGTACTTTCAATATGACATTCTGATTGGACTTGACTAATAGATAGTATCATGGAAAGATAATTATTTGCTATCTTTTGAAACTTATTGTAGGTTTGAAGTTATATAGTGAAACCTGTCAACAAGGAAACCTATATTTTAAGGACATGAAAATCCCTAGGTAATTCTATATGTAATCTGTGCCAAGGACACTTATTGAACGTGGATAAAAGTCACATATATATCTCCGCTCTATCAGTTAAACTTAGAATTTTTACATAGGTACATTAAATATCTAGGGATATGGCTTACGGCTTCGGATGAATGAGTTGAATGTATGTATTATATGGCAAGAAAACACTGACGACAAAGCAAATAAAAAACCTGATTATTGTTAGGGAACACGACACAGACATTCATATATACTTACAAATATATTCAACACACCCATCCACACAGTACACGCCTTCCTGTGAAGGATAAAAAATAAGATTATCTCCTTTATTGTCCCTTTCTGACAAGTTTGATGCATTTCTTTTCAGAAATGGAAGTAAGCGCATTGTTATTAGATTCAACAGCATACATTTCATCCTCTTGTATCATTTATCATTTGTGATACAGGTATTCCACATTCATAGGGCCATAGATAAGTATGCGTCATCACATTCATCAGAACTTACCTAAATGCATATGGACCATACCTAAATGCATATGGACCATACCTAAATGCATATGGACCATACCTAAATGCATATGGACCATACCTAAATGCATATGGACCTTACCTAAATGCATATGGACCATACCTAAATGCATATGGACCATACCTAAATGCATATGGACCTTACCTAAATGCATATGGACCTTATCTAAATGCATATGGACCATACCTAAATGCATATGGACCATACCTAAATGCATATGGACCTTACCTAAATGCATATGGACCATACTTAAATGCATATGGACCATACCTAAATGCATATGGACCTTACCAAATTGCATATGGACCATACCTAAATGCATATGGACCATACCTAAATGCATATGGACCTTACCTAAATGCATATGGACCATACCTAAATGCATATGGACCTTACCTAATTGCATATGGACCTTACCTAAATGCATATGGACCATACATAAATGCATATGGACCATACCTAAATGCATATGGACCTTACCTAAATGCATATGGACCATACCTAAATGCATATGGACCATACCTAAATGCATATGGACCTTACCTAAATGCATATGGACCATACCTAAATTCATATGGACCATACCTAAACGCATATGGACCATGCCTAAATGCATATAGATCATACATAAATAGGTTTAATTATGTTCATAGAACCAGTCATATATAGGCTTCGACATGAGAAAGATACCACATGTCTTTACAATATCCACATCAGTCCCTCTTTGAGATTTAGAATCCCATCCTGCCTTTCCATTCTCCCCTACAAATGCATCCATTTTTTCGTGACGTAGCAGATGTGCACATTTTTAAAAAAAATTGTTACCCACTTTCTGCTGAGTATACACAGATAGGAATTCCAATGTGAGCATCAACGTCACTTCTCTGGGGATGGGGGGTGGGTGGTTCATTATTTTGTAAATTCTTTTTTTATTTTACCTTGGCACAACTTACACCTACATGTGAAACAATATTCAAACATTACTGGATTCCGATGTACATCCACTAAACTTTCCATGTAAATATTCTGACAAATCCTGACTACATCTGACAGTTACCCACGAGAAAATAAAGTCGACCCATGAATGGTATCCACAAAGATTAAGTCGGTCTGAATTGAACTGGATTTGTTGGAAAAATAGTTTCTCCTCATAGTCAATTTATGGCGGCAAGTGCGACCAATTGTCTTATCACACACAGCGATCTTAGCTCTCAAACATCTGCAAAGATGAAATGAAATGTTTCTTTATGATGATGATGATGATGATGATGATGATGATGATGATGATGATGATGATGATATTGGTGATGATGATGATGATGATGATGATGATGATGATGATGATGATGATGATGATGATGATGATGATGATGATGATGATGATATTCCTCCTCTGAAATTTATATGGCGAATTAAATGCCAATATGAATAAAAGGTTTCTTTAATTCTTAGTTCATTCTGTGCAAATAATATAAAACAATTCACTGCTAGCATGCTGACATTTAAAAAGGCACATAAACAATTACGCGTATAACTTGCTAGAATGAAGCTCGAACGCATGGATAAATTTGTATCTAAAGTAGATACAATTTCCATATAGTTACACACACAGCACCACCACTACCATCACCACCATCACATATTTATGCACAACGCAAATTTTAACATCTGCCAAATCGTGTTTATTCTGCAGCATCTCAAGGTGAACATAATGTAATGGGGATATTAGCTCAGGTGGCAGGGCATAGTTCCGTAAATTGGCCCCTGTCAAATTTCTTAACTAAATGCTATGGTGTGACTTTTTCAGCTATAATTGGTTACTAATTAAGGATATAGATTTATTTGAGAACTAGCTGTTTCAGGCTTATATTGCTCTTAAAATTGATTTCAGGCATGTACATCTGCCATAGTCACTTTGCAGTGAAATACCAATAGTTGGCTAGGAAGAAGAGCTAGCCTCCCATAGCAGTAAACACGTGGGTTCGGGGAAAATATAATCTCTCAAACAAGGCTTGGATGACCAGTGCCGTTTTAAGGCATCGGTACGCGAGGCACATGCCAAGGACCCCGCGGCGGCCCTAAAACAAAATTTCGGTGTCGGTTGTGTTAGCAGTTTAGTACTATATTAAAAAATTAACAAAATGACACACATGCACAAGGAAATGCGATGCAATACATTATATCTGAGATTGAGGCGCAATTCTGGTTACTTTTAAGGTTAGAGTTTCAGTCCATGGCCCCCAAACTTCTTAAAACTGCCCTGTGGATGACCACTATTTTCAATTGCATCAGCCTGTTTAGTATACACTATTTGGCAGAATTATCATCTAGGAGAAAGGCTGGTGTTTGCACTGTGAGCATCATATGGTGTCAAAAATGACATTCGGACGTGAAAAATGCAGGTATAAATATATGGTCATCAACTTCTTATAATATGAACTGCCATTGACTTCTCTGGTCAAGTCAATAATATTCTTATGCTTTGTTTTAATATAGCTATTCAAAACTTAGGAGATTTTTGAGCTCACTTGTATATTTTATTTTGTTTATGAGTTTTTGTATAACTTGGCCGGTGAATACGGAATTATATCTATGCATACAAACTGTCTCCTGCCCCCTTAGGTCCAAAAAGGTACAGTTCTACTAATATCTCTACCGGAAGTGGAAATTATTTTGTATAGGCCCGAACCGTCAACAAGTACTATAGAATTTAAATTCAGGGACGCTATCACATTATTTTTGACACCATACATTTCAAACTTGCACCTGGTCAAGCTGTAGGAATAAAAAGAACGGGTCATAATCAACTCAAAGTTACGATTCTTAAATTCTTATTTCTTTATTCTCTGAAGAGAAACCAGTAGTACTTTTCAATAGAGGTTTGAAACTTTAAGGTATCATTCAGGATGCTTGTCGTATGTGCAAACTAGTTTAAAAAATTGTGACTCCTATCACTGTATGTGACTGAGTGAAAACAATTGTGACTTGTATTATTGTGGATGACTGAGTGAGAACAATTGTGACTCGTGTCATTGTGTGTAACTGAGTGAGAGAAATTGTGACTGAGTGAGATCAATGTAGACTGGTATAGTTCTTTAGAGATACCTGAGTAAAGCACAGTGATATGCTGCTTCATTTCAAACGTCTAGGTTAATTTTTCATAAAAACATTTTGTTTTTATCAGTTTGAACGAATAGTGGATAGTAAAGCACACACACACACACACACACACACACACACACACACACGCGCGCGCGCGCGAGTAGATGCACATACGAGCACAATGGTTAACTTTAATTTCATACATACACCGTCGACGACTATTACCTTAAATCAACGCCAGAAAACTTTAACTTCAGGAAGTCCCGCCACTATTGAAACAACAACGTTTCTGGGTTCACACTGGTACTGTGCATTAAAATCATCATCAGCGCGTGAGAAATGGCATGGTGTAAAATCTAGAGTGGAGCGTTGGATTAGAGTCTGGAATTGAGTCTGGAGTTTGGGGTGTATTAATCTAGACGAAATTACAGTGGGTGTTTGTTTTTATCTGCAAATGGTTGTGTCTGAACCTGTGATAATAACGCTATCACTCTTGCCCAAAATCCCAACGAGAGATTAAAAGGAAAGAAAGAAATACTCATTACAGGTATAATTTTATCAAGGTACGTCACAGTATTTGTTAATTCAGCCAAGAATAACTTCAAGGTCATCGTTGCCGTATTTACAAGCGTCAAATGAAAATTCAGTGACAATAAGGAAAGTTTAGCAAGGTGTAAAATATTACCAAAAACACTGGTTTGGACACTTTACTCAAATTGCGTCTCCACTTAATAACCTTCGTGTTTTGCTGTGACGAAACAAAACCCAACGAAAACCAAATCAGACGCGACCTTTTCAGCGAGTGCTATAGTGCATATGAATATATTGCAAGAATGTGCATCACATAAATCCAATGATTTACCTCTGCGAATCAACTTGTAAAGATTCCAGAGTAATTGATTATGTCATTTCTGCAGGCCATTTCCTGGTTAATGTTACTGGTTTTCCATTTTGTTATTTGATCAATGTTTTTTACTGACAGACATGAGTAATACTGTTAATTGGTTTTCTTTGGTTAACGATATGAGTCAGAAGAGAGATAACGATGTAAAATAAACCATGATTCAATATTAACTGTAAAGAATGTTATGTATATTTAATCTGTATTGTGTGATTGATATTTGTTCATAGCTGCGGGCAAGAGTTTGTGCCTACATGACTAATATCATTTTTTTTTTGTAAATATGTTTACTTGGGTTTTAGTTCAAAATATAACCTTGATTCTGAAGTGAGAATGTTCTAGAAACCAAGTTAGTTTACAGTTTGATGGACACTTCCATTAAGATGACATAGTATTTTAAGAAAATGGATATTGCGACGCAGGTCAAGGTGAGGACCTATATAAGTTATTTAATTTGAGAGGAATCCTTTATTTAAATTATTTATTAGAATTACAAAGTACTCCGTGACTTTAAGACTAAGTGGCTATTTTGGAATTATTGTAAATTCATTAAAAGACATTCTGCGGTATCTCATGATGATATATTAAGATTACTAATACATGAAACTATTAACAGCTACTGGCATATCAGCACATTCAATATTGGAATTAATTTTGAACACTTTATGCTGTACGACTTTGTGAAAGATTTTAAAGAACTGTTTGGGATTTAATTCACAATGCCACAGTTCATTTCCAGTTCCTTTTTTATTTTCATTTTGTATGATAATGAAAGAAAGTATATGTTTAATTTTTTATGTTAATTAGTTTAAAAACATAGAGTCGTAAAAACAGAAACGCAAATAATTTTTTATCTGTCAATGTTAAAAAGCTGAAAACACCAGTTCATGATATAAGAAGGAAATACAAAGAGCGATATCTGTTAAATAAATTTAAGATTGTTTAGAAAATGATGTGTGCAGTTTATAAATATTGATCCGAAATCTGACTGGTCTTTTAAGCAACGTATATTGAAAGCGTACAAAAAAACATTTGGTAATCTGTTTCTGTTTTTGCTTTTCATGCAATCTTTTAAAAACGTAATTACAAGATGATAACATCTTTGAAAAAAAAGACAACAAATAACGTGTCGTACGTCAATTAGAGAAAATCCATTTATGATGATTGCAAATAGGAAGCAAAACCTCTATCACTATTTGTCATCTGAAAAATGGCGTTCATAAAGTGATCAATGTGTTTATCAAAACTTTTGAATTTAGTCTTTCTTGGTTGATGTTTTTACTAGAGTGTTTCTCCTGTTTGCTAACACGCTATGGATTTAACCCTAATGCTTAAAATGTCCACAACCTAAGCTCCACATCGTACTTCATTTTAGCTGATAGGAGTACATAGATTACTTTATAGCAAATAAAATAGTTATAATTAGTTAATCAACTACCACTAGGACCAACAGTTACATTTCTTTCGTACTGAAACATTACCAAAAATGGACGAAGTCCAGTAGCATTCTTATGCATATTTCAGATTGACTCCTTAAACAGTGTCAATGACTCTCCTCGTAAAGTAATGGCAACTGATACGAAAATACCTATAGAATAGTAAATTCGAATTAGTTTGAATATCTTGAAGTTTGTCAAAATTTAAGTCAAATTTATAGAAACTATCAAGTA
Organism: Potamilus streckersoni; assembly: GCA_016746295.1. Classification (NCBI taxonomy): domain Eukaryota; kingdom Metazoa; phylum Mollusca; class Bivalvia; order Unionida; family Unionidae; genus Potamilus; species Potamilus streckersoni. Next base: position 2,977,126 of record JAEAOA010001748.1, on the reverse strand, counting down.
AATCGGTTGTTTGAGAGGCAGTTTATTAGATATTTTTGTACCTATTAGCAACGAACATTATGGAGTTGGTCCAATTGGAAGGGAGATAATTGTATAGTTTCGAATGGGTTATATCAGGTTATATTTCCAAATTATATAGTGTCCTGATCTTATGATTAAACAAACTTTAACGGCGGTTATGATCAAATAGTTTCTGTAATGGAGTCTATATAAAAAGAATAATCTAAGACTGATTATCCTCTTCGTTTCTTTTTAAGAATGTTTTACCGCATTTTTAAATCAGCTCTTGCGAAATATTTAAATAACATTAATTTTCTTGGTGGTGAGATGGCTAGGTTGGACGTATTAAGGTAAGTGGCAACAATGCTGTCCCAAATTGGTTTTGAAGCCCCAAAACCTCTTTGGTGACCGTGGTTTTAGCGCCCCAAGACATTTGGCGCTCGGTTCATCCGACCCATTCGCCACCCTGTTAGGACGTTACTCGGGTTTATTGAGATCATTATAGAGAATACGACACTAACTTGTTGATTCATATGTTAATAAAGCTAAAACGCTTCTCTGTGCATTCATTAACTACGAAACATCATTTGTTTCTGCTTCTAGATGCGAACTCTAGCTAGTAATTTTTCTTGCCATATGATAGCAAATATTTATAATGTCGTATTAAATTTGTACTAACCTCAAAATGTTGTGCGCATAAGTTATCCCAATAGTCTTTAGTTATATGCCTTTTATAATGTTAGTATCACCTTTATTATTTAAGAAATTCCTCAGTAATCTTGGTGACAATATATAAAAAAATATGAAAGGTGTACCAATAGTTACTAAAATGTTAAACAAAGAGATCGACGATATTTATGTTAAGGTGTCCTTTAAATTATTCTTCACTGCTATTTACGGATACTTGCAAAAAAAGCAGATTATCTCAAAATTATCTAAGACAGCATTTATGAATATTGAAATTCACGACAATTACGACTAAATAACCCCCTGTTATTTTATGTTTTTGAAGGGCATATTTAAACATGTTTTAATATGAGATACATAAATTCCTTTGTTGATGTTGTACATGATTTTAAATATTTGGGTATCATTCATGTTGCTACGAGTCTATATTCTTAAAATAAGATACAGAAAAGCGTGAACACAACAAGCTTTGCAAAATTTAAGAAATAATGTATTTCCCTGGAATACAAAGTGAAAAATGAGAAGAAGAAAAAACAACTTACGGTATTGCGAATTAAATCAAAAAGTAATCCAAGAATTAAAGACACAAGTCCTAGTAATAATAAGTCCTGAATAACACACAGTACAAGTCCCAAAGAGATTTAAAACTGAAGGCGATAATGAGTCTTTTATGACATGTGAAGTGCTGATCTATCAACAGTCTCTTGTTGAATCACATATTATATCCAATGAATGTCTTTATCCAAGACTTTTGTCATAGCGCTTTTGTATTTCCAGAGAAAATGATCACTTAAAATTTACTAATTTGGAAAAAATAAAATTCAGCTCAAACTGGACACAACATTATACAATTTAAAGTTCTAGATGTTAAAGCACACATGGCAAAATCCTCACAATCACAAGGTAATATGGTTCTTTGCTTGATCTCAAGGTCACAATATGCAGTTTCTAAAATCAACCATTACCTAATGGAAAATAACCTTCTTGTATGATCTAATGAGCCTTGTTTATTTACTACACAATAGCCTTCTAAAATTCACTTGGGAATCTCCAATACCCTGACCATGATCAACATATTTACTCCTCCTTCTTTGTTTACCAAAATAATAATTTGTTTAATAAATTCATGCACATAGAGAATAATGAAGTTAGTATTAGTTGTTAAACATGAATGAAATAAAAAAGAAGGAAAATAAAGTCAATCCGGTCAATCAGAAATGAATTCAATTTCGGTCATGGTCAAGTCCAGTAAACAATGCTACATTACAATAACTAATGACATAATAATATTTAAAACTGACAGACAAATAATTAAATATACCTAACAATCTACTTAAGTGGTATATTTCATAAGCAACACTCGTTTAGCTGAGCAAGGTAGAAAATTTCTTTGTATATATCAAATGTCTTTTTTTAAATTGCAAAACGGTATATGAATATGAACGATTTGTTGAACATTAGGACGGTTTCCTATGCAAATTTAGGTAAACACTAATTGCTTTTTTTAGTCAGTATTTAGTCGTTGGCAATAAAGAATTTTTTTTAACATTTTATGAAGCATTGTTATGCATTTATGTAAACTTTCTGTCTCAGAAGTTTCTTTGTGTTAGAACTATTTCAAATGCGCGTCGACTATAGAACACATGGGGTAATAAAACTTTTCAGTCTAAGAGTCATTCGACCGAAATCTCACTTTAAACAGCACTGGCAGCACTAGGAGAACAATTAATACCATTCACGCGATGGCTTTAGTCGATGCAAACTGTACAAAAACCATCCTGATTTGCTGTAGCGTAATGCTGATGTAGATCAAAATGTATGTTTTTTGTTCTACTGATGAAGCCTAACAAAGTACATAAACCCAGCTCTGCCGATACTCTCTGAAAAGACGGGTACAATGGCAATTTGCAAGTGGATTCGTTTTAAAGTGGATAAAATACTGTACTATTTATCAGCAGAATGTAATGTTTGGACACGGTTTGGCCATAGACAGATAACCGGTATGCAACATGTATTGCGCATTTTTGTATGATGAATATGAATTGAAAGGTTGATAAATATATGATGCATTCCTACAGTTGGACGATATCCCAAAACTTCAATATCTATCTTCGCCCTACTGTTTATCATAAAAATGAAAAACAAAACTTTTTCAAAAACGTCTATCAATTACAAATTATCATCTTCATTGACGCAAACATCCTCTACAATGTCATTCATGCTTTTCTGTCATATCCGAAGATGAGACAAAAATGTCACTTTCCACCCAATCAGCTGAGAATATTTCATTCTGATCGAACGTTCAACAATTGTTAACTGAACTTGGAATAACCGGGATGAAACTTAAATATGTTTCCAAATGTAAATCCAATAATGACATTCAAATATGCATTTTTAGTGTTGTTTTTGTACGCACGAAGGTGGCTGAAGTCAATGCCTTCATAGCATAGTATATGGCCTTGCTTGGCATGAAACTTCTATATAGATATGAGACATTGAAGAATTCACATTGGACATTTCAACATTTTATGAAGCATTGCTGTGCATTTATGTGAACTTTCAGTCTCAAAAGTTTCTTTGTGTTAGAACTATTTCAAATGCGCGTCGACTATAGAAACATGGGGTAATAAAGCTTTTCAGAGTCTAAGAGATCTCGAGAATTTTAATTCTGAAATTTAAAGGCAGTCCTTAGATTCTATAACATCATAATAAACTCATGTTGCTGCTCGTGTATCATCAGAAGCTTGTCTTTACCAGCTATTGCAATTTCACAAAAGTCGGTTGAAGCAGAAAATATGTTTATCTTCTTGATTTGGAAATGCTGTCTTTATATTGATATGTCTTCTGTGATGCCGGCTTCAGTGTCAAAATGAATGTATTCATTAAACATAGTACAGTAATACAAGAGAACCACATACAGGCCTGCTTGTAGAGACGCTCTTAAGAAGCATCGATAGAGATAAATAACATTTCTACCTCTTTCAGATTTTATAATAGTTTTGACACACGGGCATTATGTGTGGTAACTTGATCATGACTGGTCAGACTAGTTTATACATCTCCTTAAACATACAAGATGTGTTGACAATACAGTTTCGCAATATACGTCCTTTCAAGGCTTTTACCTGTATTAGCTTATAAGCAAGGCTTTTATCAGTATTATCTTATTGGCCTGGTGTCAGGATAATGTGACTGGATGGGACATGATGCCACATGTTTGAGGCATGATTCCCCTGTGCCCCTATTTCCCAGTGTTAGATATCACTATAAACTGACACAATGCAGACATCGTAGCGATGTAACTGAAAAATTGCCAAAGCTACGGTAAAAATCTCTCTCACACACACGCACAAACACGTACACACGCACATACACACATGTTCCTATGAACGATTTAGTGATTCCCTCGCTATGTCTCTTCTCCATGCCACATGATCTAAGATACACAATTCTCACACGTTTTTGATTAAATTATTACATTACATTTGGAGTCTTTTTTTTGACCAAAACAAATCTTGGGGATCACTGAGTAACTGGTTTAGTGATGGACAGAAGGATGTTGTTAGGTCCCCTCTAACGTTAGGAGTGAAATTAAAATATATTGTACATCAACACAAATATGTTCGCGGTGGTTGCTGTGCAGAATTAATTATTGTTACTTGATAGCGATGTAATTGCTTTCTGTAATGCCAGAAATATTCCAGATGCGAAAATTTGGTATATCTGAAGTTTATGACGCCGAAAAAACACAAGGATCGTGAGAAAGCCTTGTTCATTATCATTGCACTGAAGATAAAACAGATGCTGCGCATTAAAATTTATGAAGTCTTAACGGTAGAGAATAACTTAATCGGTGTTTGGTGTCCTGGTCTTCACATGCAAATACATTTGACACAAAATACAAGCATCGGATTTCTTAAAAAGAACAATTTCCGGTTGAACGCGTTATTTACTACCATCATTTTCTTCACTTGGTATCGGAACAAATTCTTACTAAGTGTTCGACGTAGTACTACAAAAGTGAAATTTGCACTTACTTTGTGGAGCACTTGTAGTCACTTTGGGCTGGTAAGATGTGGATACAGCGGGTAGGTTTAATCTTAATCTATCATATACATATGTGCTCGCTTATTTGTCGGTTCCAACTACAAGCTGCATAATGTACCGTCAGGTATGGGTCTATGCAGGGTGTAAGGTCTAAAGAGTAGAAGAAATAGCATTGATCTGCATCGACCAAGGCATTGTGCGACGACAGGTCAGGTTTATCTTGTTTTAAGTTGTTCAAGCGAGTATATACAGTCTTCAAACATGAGGCCGTGTTTTCGAGCCAATATCGCGATGATGTATATGTACCCATTATTTAAAAAAAAAATTAATTACCAACATCAACAGCATGAAAATGCTGGTTGCTTGATTGCGTTGGAACGGTATTTTCAGCACTTGGGTATATCATGTCATTGTAATCAGAGATTAGTGCCCTTCTCCAGGACATACTGCCGACCCTAGAGGGCCTTGACGGGTACAGCTAACCTTGGATTACGATGCAGCGCACTGCCAACTGAGGCCTTGACGGGTACAACTAACCTTGGATTACGATGCGGCGCACTGTCAACTGAACTACATCCTAGAGGGTTTTAACGGGTACAGTTAACCTTGGATTATGATGCGGCGCACTGCCAACTGAACTACATCCTAGAGGGTTTTAACGGGTACAGCTAACCTTGGATTACGATGCGGCACACTGACAACTGAACTACACTCTAGATGGCGTTGACGGGTACAGCTAACCTTGGATTACGATGCGGCACACTGCCAACTGAACTACATCCTAGAGGGCCTTGACGGATATAGCTGAACTTGGATTACAATGCGGCGCACTGCCAAATGAACTACAACCTTCTTCAAGGAGAAGAATAACATTTGGTTCTTACATACCTGTTACAGTATAAGACATCGACAACGCGTCAAAAATTTAAACAAACTTCACATAGTAATATAAACATGTAAAGAAGTAAATCAGTAAAAACGAAAACAAAATCTTATACATATATATATATATATATATATATATATATATATATATATATATATATATATATATATATATATATATATATATATATATAGAACGTTAAAAAACTGACGTGTGGTAACAATATAATAGGGAAAAAACTTGTAAATCAAAGATAATGAAAGTTTGAAAGAATGTAAACTTTATTGTTTTCCTCAATGATATTTGTATGAAATATCATGAATATTTTCTAGAATTCTTAAACTGTTAATCAGTGAATGAAATATAGGAAAATAGTCTTCGATTTAATTAACTCTAGAATTGAAATGGTATATCTTATAAAATTATATGTTTTTACCTAATTTATGATCAGTATCCATTTTTATTTTAAGTTAATTGCAAAGTCAATTATCATCTATCTGATAGAACTAATGATTTGCTATTAGAAAAGAGAACGATAGAAAGAAGAGAAGAAGTATGAATTGACTATAGAGGAGTCTTTGACATCACAAGTCTAGCGGTCTCTCTCTCTCTCTCTCTCTCTCTCTCTCTCTCTCTCTCTCTCTCTCTCTCTCTCTCTCTCTCATTATATTTTCATCACTACTTCATTCAAGGTCGACTAAGTAAAATGCTTTGATTTGTCTATCAACAGCTATCGCCGATTAATAATTTGTCAAAGCAAAATGAGTGAATAAACGAAGCGGAATAAAAAAAAAAACAAAACAAGTGAAGACATTAGTGAAGTAATGTCAAAATTCTGTGATAGATCTTAAGCTGCACACGTAAGTCTCACAGCAAGACTACTCAATGAAGATACAAGTGGTATGATTAATTGAGCAGCTGCGTGTTGTTGTGATCTCCTTGGAAAACAATCTTTGACGTGGTATGAAATTATTATTTGAGTCCAATTTATTTATGCTTTCCCACAACCATTTCCGTTGTATCTTGGCTAACGTGACAATAGATGAAACAAACCACCTCATCAAGGAAGACTTTTTATGAGCACACGATACATAGGCATTATAGTTCTTGGCATTCCAGAGAATATATATATATATATATATATATATATATATATATATATATATATATATATATATATATATATACACATATATACACACACACACACATATATATATATATATGTGTATATATATATATATATATATATATATATATATATATATATATATATATATATATATATAGACAAAGAGATATGTAGATATATATATATATATATATGTGTGTGTGTATATATGTGTATATATATATATATATATATATATATATATATATATATATATATATTCATTCATGTATTCACATACATATATATCATATTGCAGGATGTATTGTTAGGAAGAAACGGATATTGCTTGTGGTAACTGAATACATTCTTACATTCACAGACACATACTGTCATAATTACATTTTTTATAACTCGCTTTCTCCGTCATTTTCTGTGTCTCGTCACATATAAGCTTACATAACATTTTTTTTCAACACTGGCAAGAAACACCGTAAAAGTTTGGGTTCCAAGAGCTTTCGGTAGTATTGGAGTAACAGCTTAGCATCTTATATTATGAATTTAGACTTATATAGTTCCTTAAATTGGCCCCTGTCAAATTTTTGAACAAAATGCTATGGTGTGACTTATAAGACATATGAAGTAATATCACAAATGCTTCAACTGGCAGTGAAAAATGAAACAAGAACCATCAATTCTCTGCTGTAATCAAACCAAAAAGGGAAACGAATGTTTGCATGTAACCCATACACAGCTAAGCCCGAATTTGCATTCATCAACTGCATTGACAAATGTTTGGGAAATGCTTTTTTTAGTCCAACATAGTTTAAAATCATCACGAGGACATATTTTCAAGCAGGTTGACATGTGTTAACGTGCATTAGTTTTCTACACTCTGCTACTAGAATCTAACATTTATGATGGCATCTACAGACTCCCTAGGTTCTATGTGCTGTCCAGGACTGTGCTGTCTTCTACAATCAGTTCTAAGCAGAACAAAAATTGAACCTCGCTCGGTAAGTTTAAACAAATTTAGCTATTTATTAAAATCTAGTAACTTCTGGCCTCGCCCGAACTAATCTATACTTTATGGCTTGTACAAGGTGTCCATTTCCCTATAAATCTCGTTAATAGTACATGTATGCAAGTAAGTGTGTTCTACCATAATTAATTATAGCAAACAAAGATCGACCAAAAAATGTAGTCCATTAGATGTATATACATACGTACGTTGGCATATATATATATATATATATATATATATATATATATATATATATATATATATATATATATATATATATATATATATATATATATATATAATTTTCCTCCAACAATTGCTGATTACAGTTGGTTTTATTTATGTTGTTACTCAAAATGCGCACCGTCAAGTGTTTATATTATGCCCATAACTCGTAGAGACCTCTATAACTGGTCCTATTTGCACAAGATTGTATGCGCAAGAAACCAGCTGATACATTTTGTATTTCTCTGATACATTTTTTATGTTTATACCCATCACAGTGGAAACATATGAAAAGGACACAGCATGATTGCATTGACAATTAATCGTATTATTTGAAGAGGGTTGTTTGTTAGTCATATAAGACCTTAGGATTGGACAACGAGAATACCAAATATACTCGCTTATAAGTCGTGTTCAAGAAAATTGAGAGATCCAGATCTGCAGTCGCATAATGCGCCTGCTGATCTGGATATGTGCAATTTGTTAGGAACTAGAACTAGGAATCTTCTGAATTCATGGAATCATACAGGAACATGTTTGGTACAACTGTTTCACATTGGGAATGTGAAACCATGATTCACACAACGATAATCAGCCAAAGATATAAAAGGCCGATAATGTCTTAAATGTGATCGTTTACTGTAGTTTGTATGTGGATGTCGTTATCTATATTTGTTTCAGATTTACTGTTATATTCCGAACATGAATCCTACTGCTTTGAAATCATGAAACTAGACCAATTGTCCCAGTAACCTACCCCCATCTTAATCTTGGAAAAGGATCAGCTAGCTTTAATCTAAGGGAGACGAATTATGTCAGTTTACGTAGAGATAAACGAACTCCATCACCTATTTGACTGATTTATTACAAAAGCACACTGGTACAGTTTGTTCGTAAAATCGCTTATGATCTTTACAAGGTAGCAATATTGGCGTAGATGGCAATGCAAGTGACTTTACTGCGGAGCAATCTGAACACTTTTTTTTTCTTTGAAATTAAAATAAGTCCGACACAATCAATTTATTTAAGGTTAATTGCATGTCATCCTTTTGCTCTCTTAATGTACTTGTAATTTTCTCCCCAAGTTAATTAGTACGGTGTGTTAAGGGAGAAAACGGAGAAAAAAGACATGAAATGAACGAGAAATTTACATTGATTCATTAAAATGAAGCAAATATTTTTTTTTAAATGTAAATAACCGAAAATACTTTTATTTTACTTAAGGAATACTTAGATAATATTACTGTGTTAGTATGAGTCTTTTAATGACTTATGTGTTATTGGAAAATATAAAAAACTGGAAAATGAAGCAAGTAAGGACCTGGCGGAGTGGACGGTTGTTAAGGGGAGGAGAATGGAAGGTGTTTTTTTTTTTTTAAATACAGAATTTCAAATTATTCTGCATTTGAAATCAACCGGCTCCCGCAAGGCCTATGTCAGTTATGGTTGCATCTGTTCAAATACTTTGTGCAAATGTTTGTCAGCGATAACATTTTAACTGTTATGAGCGACGTAAATTTGGGTTTTATTCAGATGGAATCTGTTTGAGAAGTTGGTAGTAGTTTTTTAAAATAATTTTCTCTCTGTCACTTTTCTATGGCACAAAAAATGTTATCGCAGTAGAACATACGCAAAAAAGCGTATTTAGACAGAGATTTTATTTTCGAATAAAAAAGGTACAGATCTATTGCTTAATCAATTGCAACACAGTCCTGACTGTAAACATTATCAGAATAGTCAAGCAGGAAAGATAGGGGCACAGAAAAAGAAATTATTTAAAAACTATTAAAGAAGCTAATGTACGCGTATGGAATACCTTTATTTACGTTTTACTTCCAAATTAACACGCAGTTATTTTTATTATTATTATTATTATTATTATTATTATTATTATTATTATTATTATTATTATTATTATTATTATTATTATTATTATTATTACATGGCACCTCCCATTCTAGTTATTGTCCACTTTTGTTTTGCTTATTTGGCTTCTTAATTTTTATTGTAGAATGTAGGCACGGGGTTTCAAGTAAGGCAACTGTATTTAGAAGCAAGTTTAATACAGTTAGATGCTTAATAATTACAATTAACGCAAATTAAATAAGGTGTTTAGATAAAATGTATGACACAACATGTTTTGAGCCTTTCAACGTATTGTGTGCTGCGTTAAGCTTTTCATAAAGTAGATATAATAAGTTATGCACTTCTCTCATAATAGGTTTACTTGTTAATCACGTGATAGAATGGGTGGGTGGGGAGGAGCTAGCTGGGAAGTGCATCGTTTGCACATAATGGAATTCTCTGCTTGCACTGGTTAAAGTCATCCACTGTTTCCACTTTTATGTCCATTTTTTTAGACCAATGGCAGGAAGGGAACCCATACAGCTTTGAAAGTTAATTTCCATTTCTCTACACTCTAGTCCTGAATTGCTTTTACGGTGTCATTTTTCAGTAAAATTCAGTTAAACTGTCCGGTGCATAGCACGACCTTTTTCATGTGTTTACTTTTGTGATGTATCTCGCCCCTCTTGTGAAATCAACGCTCTGTCACAGTCACCTTTTTGTGTTATTCTTGTAAAACAAACTCGGTGATAAAAAGAAAATTTTACATAGTAACAAACCAACAATGCTTCTCAATGAGTACATGGGAGTGCTATCTTCACTTTGGGATTCCCCAATCTCACTCAAAGCATGACCAGGGGAGTCCGATTTTGGTAAGACGCATGTGAGTTCTATTCGTTTCTGCTACATTCTCTTGCTCTGAAAAGAATGCCAAGTATCCCGGTAGAAGTTAAATGCCATAATTGACAGCACCCTATGTGTCGTCTCTGGTGCACTAACTTTTTTGTTTCTTGATTTATCTCAGTAGCTGGATATGGAGCCTTGCAGTTTTCTATTTAGTGCACTCGCACACGGACACACGCACAGTGATCATATCGAGATTATATTACGTCAAAATATGCAAAGACATATACCACACGGAAGACAATATGTATAATGCAGACGAATAAAGAAAGCTTGTTAGAGAATATTTCATTAATACCAATGTAAACTTGAGAGAAAAAGAAACTAGATGGCTCCATATATGACACACACGTACTTCTTCATTGAGCGAAACCTACTGTAAATAATTAATTGTTCAGACCTTTACCAAACTCTCGCTAGATACAGATTTCTCAGTGTCACGTGAGAATTTCGATCAACTCAACTTATAAAGTTTGATAGCTGATTGTCATTTTCATAACTTGGCTTACTGAAAATTTGATAAATTTAATAATTGTTTAACAGGATATTCAATTATTCTCATTAATAGAAAATTTTCATATTTTTCTCTATGCATTGGACTGACCACAAAAGACATATACAGGTAATAGAGGTTGTCACTTCATAAAGAAAATCACGCATGTCTTCATAATCATTCTGATTAAAATCAGATCTCCACTGTCCTGCGTGAAGATATGACGACGACCGCATAGGTTTTATGTTCTGGTGGCCTTTGAATTAGCCGATGGAAATAGAGATTTCAAAAGTCTGAAAGTGAATCAAATCGTTCGATACACAGGCTTTTCATCAACACTACTCAGTCTCCAAAGGCAAATTATGCAGTATCCGAACATAGCGGTCGTAAGATATTGACTATACACGCTCCAAACTGCAAACTGCAGATATTCCGTCGCGCAAATATGGTGTTATTTCCTAAAAGTAATGCATCGACAGTTCTAGGTCTGTACAGTTTATTGTCAGAACAAATAGTAAAGACCATGATCTGCAGGCGCATTTTGCTACGGCAGACTAGGATCTTTGTTTATTGTTTGACTCTAATCATAAGCGAATAAGTGTGAGTAGTATAGTGGGGTAATATAGGGAAGGAAAATCAGCCTGGGCCTGTATGGGGCACAGATTTATAGGGACAAAAAAAATCATCCAGGGACTGTATGTGGCGAATGGGAATTTTGGATGGGAACAAGAGGAATGCAACATGTGGCATGACGCAACGTTCTGTCTGCTTCTGAAATCTGTATTTAACAGTCTATTCTTTTTGCTTTTTTAAATTTCTTCTTTAAAGACATCTTCTATGAGGTCTTGGGTTTTCAGATTTAGGTATCAGGTTTAGCCTGACACGATGTAATTATACGTAAGCTTCGTTCAGTTCAGTTAGTTTGGAAGGCATGTTCATCGGTTGATGAGTCAACAGTGGATGGTCAGACAGCGGCGGCGTAAAGGTTATAGTCGCCTATGCACGTAGTGCTTCGCTTCTGGTTCGGGTCCAGAGCCAGACCAGAGTTTTCCCAGGTTTCCCTAGGGTCACTCTAATGCAACAAGTCCTTTGACCATTTGTGTTCCCGAACGTTCCCTAACGTACAACCAACCATGCCATGGCGAGGAAAAGGCGACAGAGGCATGGCAAGCACGGCGCCAAACAGCATCAAGGCATTGTGGAAACACCCAGCGTATCCACCAGTCCTACTTCCTGTCTAGGTTGTGGTTTCTTCATCTAATTCCCCCGCTGTTGTCTGCTCCGCCGTTGTTACTTTCCGGTGTTGTCGGCATCAGCAGGGGTGCCGCTTGTATGGTTGATTATGTTGGTCATATGTAAACCAGCCGTACTAATGGTATGTCTAGTGCCAATGCTGTGTTAGCCATCTATGCAATTTACCAAATAATTAGAGTTTGAAATTTTAATGTTAGTTATTTTGTCATAGTTTGAATTTGGTGTACATAGTGTACTTTGGATAGTCTAAATGGATAAAAATCTGGATGGTGTTATTCATCTCGTACAGTAGGCAGATATGGATATGGGTTGTATTTTGGACGGCGTGGTCTAAAGGGGTCATGGTAGGATAAGTTCCACCCAGGTCCTGTGCCAAATGACCTTTAATCGTTGCTCATTGTATTAGCCCTCTGTTTCTAAGAGGTTTATATCGCTTGTCCGGAGGGAGGGTAATTCTGGTGTGTATAGCAGTGACAGTTTTTCGTGTGTGAGTGCGGGGTTGAGGGTTGTTTGGGGGAGCAGGTAGTGCTTCCTGCTTTCCCCTTATTGGACGTAAGGACGTTCATTCTGGTGTGTATAGTAGTGCCAGTTTTAGTGTGTGTGTGTGCAGGGTTGGGGTTTTTGTGGTGGTGGTGGTGGGGGCAGGTAGTGCTTCCTAACGCCCCCTTATTGAACGGAAGGAGGTTAATTCTGGTGAGTACAGCAGTGCCAATTTTTGTGTGTGAATGCGGGTTTGTGGGTTTCGGGGTAGCAGGTAGTGCTTCCTGCCCGCCCCTTGTTTGATGGTGTTATTGAGAGCTATTGTTAATCTTTTCTGTATTTTTTCTTCTGTAATTTTGGTTCTGTTGTGTCGTTGAAACTTCATCTTGTGTAGTTCTTGTAATTTTAGTTGATGATAGGGTTACTTCTTTACTTTTGCTCTTCTTCTTGCTTTTCTCCTGACTCGTATGTGCAGGCCATCCCGTCCATTCATTGTCCCTATTGCTTGTTTTAGGCGATTAATAATCTTTTCATTGGCAGAATAATAATCTTTTCTTAGGTAAGCACTCCTAATGGGGATGGGGTACAAGCGGGCTAGACCGGTCCGTTGATTTGTCTTGGTTGTTGGGGGCGATATTGTTAATGATTGGATGATCTCTGTTGGTTTTTGATTTGTTGTCGTGGGCAGTTCCTGCTTATGTAGAGGTTTCTATATTGGTCATGGAGTTTCTTATGGCATTGAGGCTGTCTCTACGTTAGTATGTGTGTTGTCCGTGGTTGAGGGTTAGTAATTTGATAGATTAGTGTAGAGGTTGGGAGGAAAGGATAGTAAATTGTTTATACCTGTGACAAATTGGCGGCGTGCAAAACACACCAACCTCTTTTACTACGGTTCGTTGCTAGGGAATGACCTCCGCGGTGTGATTTACCCACTGTGGATAGATAGAAAGAAGAATGCAGATCACTGAACAAGTATATTGAAGAAATAAACACGACGAGCCCCCTTTCAATGAACAAATATAAAATTTAGTCAGTTTATCAACAGAATTTAAAATGAAAAGAAATTAATGACTTGGTTACAAAAGAAGGAACAATGGTACTAACATGTACTCAAATAAAAGAAGAGAATACAAATTTCCTTAAATGTAAAGTTACTTTCAACGTTAAATTGCTATCCTCATTGCCAATGAGATGCGACCTTTGAGTACAACGATGAGAGACTTCATCACCTAATTTATGCAGACATCAAGACTTCCATTCGTCCCTGCTCTGTCGATCTTTGTCTAGCTTTTTCGTCTTGGACTCTTGTCCGCCGAACTCTGACTTAACAATCGTCTCTGGACTTAGATTTCTGCATAGAGTTTGTTCTGGTCCTGTGATTGTTCAGGGATTTCTCATGTGAATCCAGGAAAGCTGTTTCCTTTTGCCGTTTCTTTATTCGTTTCCACGAATCTCACGTATAGTCTGTCCCTAACTGAGACAACTAACTGGCCCCTTACTCAATAATGAAGACGTACTTTTTACGAATTCAAAATGTAGAGCTTGCCTACTTGCTGAGACAAACTCTCGCTTCACTGCCAAATCACGAGATAACGTCTCACATGATCCCGGAATCATTTAATTTCCCTTGCGAAAGATTAAAGATTACTGAATTTTCCTAAAGTAAAACCTTTAATTTCTTACAGAGTTACGCCCATGAATCCATATTAAACAATCGGAATAGACTGTTTCCTAAACCAGCTCGTAGAATTTTTGGATTGACAAGAAAACTAAACAACTAATCATGCCGTAATTAATCATTTCTTTGAACTATCATCTATAGCCAGCTGCTGCCTTTAACCGATCGATTTTAGGGAAAGGTCTTATGTCATTCTCTTGTAACATAACATCTGACTCGGTCATGTTACGTCGGCTAGAACGAATTCCCTTTTGAAGTTCAGAGATGAAATGAAAATAATCATCTAACTATCTCTAGCCCTTTCTACTTTAATTAAATTGACTTTGATACAATTCCTTTAACCAAAGCTTCCAAGAGGTTTCAAAATTCGACACATCACATAGGCCCCCCTTTAAGAGTAAAATCTGGGATTTCGCTCATCGAATTTTGAAGTTACATTTTAATTTAATGTTTATATGTCCTGAAGTGACCCCTTCACCTCAGACTCAAGCAACCAACTCATGCAATCTGCCCCCACATTTGAGTTTCCACGAATGTAACGTAGCTGGACTTGATATTGTTGTAGAAACAATGACCACCTCATTAAACGCCCATTAGTCAATTTAGCCTGTGCAAGATACGCTAAAGGTTGATGATCGGTTTTAACGCTGATATTTATGAATCCCAAAGACTATCGCTAGGCATTCCTTCTCAGTGACTGAATAATTACGCTCAGCGGTATTAAGTTTCCTACTCGCGTATGCAACAGGAAATAAGTCCCCATCATGTTCTTGCAGTAAAACTGCACCAAGACCCCTGTCAGGATCGTCTGTACGTAACACAAAGTCCTTTGTCACGTCTGGTAGCTTAACAATGGCGTCTGACGTCAGTCTATCTTTCATTATTTCCTTCAGTAGCTTCATACTAAACTCCTCCAAATCCTTCACACCTGGTTTCTCCGGTAGAATGTCTTCGTAATCGTGAAGTATCTCCTCCACCTCGCCATGTTGGGTTGACGTTAACGGACAACTAGGAAGTACTTCCGCCACTCCTTCGTTGTCGTCGAGTTCTTCCGTCACAACTGTAGCAACCACGAACTTAGTAGGTGACTCTTTTTCTCGGTAGCGTTTAAGTAGGTTAACGTGGTACAGCTTCTCTTTATCGCCCATCCTGATGCGATAATTTTGTCTACCCTTCTTCTCCGTTACAACGAACGGTCCTCTCCAAGACACTTGGAGTTTGTTATGTTCTAAGGGCAACAACAACAACACCTTGTCGCCTACCTCAAACTTACGTTCTTTCGCCTTCTCGTTGTAGTACTTGGCCTGACGTCACCTTGTATCACAGAGATTTTTCTGGGCCAAGTTACAAACTTCTTCCAGTTTATTACGGAGGTCAACAACGTACTGATATGTTGTTCTTACCTCTTCGGATGCTTTCTCATCCGTCCACAACTGCTTCAATACAGCCATGGGTCCTCTCACTGTCTTCCCATAAACTAGCTGGAACGGCGAAAATCCAAGACTAGCTTGGGGTACCTCGCGGTACGCAAAAAGTATCGCGGGAAGGTATCGATCCCAATCCCTAGGTCGATTCTCGCATAACTTTTTTAGAGCTTGTTTCAATGTCCCATTGAAACGCTCCACTAGACCGTTACACTGTGGGTGATAAGGGGTAGTAGTCAGGTGCCTGATAGAAAGTAACCGGTTTATTTCCTCCATCACCTGGCTAACAAACTGCGACCCTTGGTCAGTTAGTATTTCGTCTGGTACACAAATTCTAGACCAGACCCCTAACAACGCTTCAGCTACCGTAACTGAATCGATGTTCCAAAAAGCAAAGGCCGCCGGGTATCGGGTAGCATAATCGACAATCGTTAGCACATAACGATTGCCACTTCCCGCTGCGGGTTTTATCGGACCTATCAAATCCATAGCCACCCGTGAGAAAGGTTCATCAATCAGAGGGGTAGTTCCTAGCGGCACTGGGCGATGTGAGGTCTTAGGTGCCACTCGCTGACACTAGTCACACGACAGACAAAACCTCCTTACATCACCATACACACCTGGCCAATAGAACTCCCTAACTAACCTATCTCGCGTCTTAGCCACACCCATGTGACTATCAAGTAAACCTTCATGTGCAAGCCTAAGTACTTCATCCCGCTTAGACCGTGGTACAATTACCTGCTTATATCTCTCGGTCCCCTTTCGAGCGTATCGGTACAAGATACCTCGCTTCAGTGCGAACTCTACCTCACCGTCGGGTAAGTTTCGCACTGACTTGTCCTTTGCATACCCGCGTATCTTATTAAGGGTAGAATCTTCCTCTTGAAGTCTCCTTAATTCGCCAGGTAGCAAATTATCTATGGACGAAGTCGAGGGTTTCAACGGTTTCGGCCCTGATCTTCGTCTCATAGACCTAGTCTCTACAGACCCCATATGTACAGGTGTACACGTCATAGGATTAGGTTGTGGCAATACATACCTGCATCCTAAAATAACATCATGCGACAACCCTGACAGGCACGCTGCTTGAATTCGTGCTTTCACATAGGGCGAATCAAGATTGATATAAACAACTGGAAGGGATTCTCTACTCTTATTTGCAAATTGTACCTCTACAGTCTTACCTGTATAATCAGTAGCTTTAACAAACTTGCTGTCCACCAAAGCTGGATAACTACATCCGGTGTCGTACAACATAGTAACCTCTACGCCATTTACCGTAGCTGTTGCTGTATTGGACCACTCCAATAGATTACTCTGTTTACTAGTACCTGGGGTTACTACATTTACAGTGGGACGGTATCTTCTACAGTTTTTAAGAATATGGAAGGGTTTGTTGCAGCCATAACACACAACTTCCTCTTTCTTACCAGAGGTTATCTTGTCCATCCCTTGGGACTTACCAGAGCCCCGGGACTGATCACGGCTGGGATTGTCAGCCCCTGGCTTCCCACCATTTTGACCATTCCGCCTGATATGCGTTAAACCATTACCTCTCCTGAAGTCTGGGACGCTGGTTCGATCCCTGCCACTCCATGTGGTTGGACGAAAGTGTGCAGCTTCATATCGCTCGGCCATTACACTAATATCTTCTAAGGTCGCGAAATCAAGCTTCGCCAAAAATACTATTAGGTCTTTACGGTATGTGCTGAGGACATGTTCCTTTATAATTTCTTCCCGTATGCCTTCGTATGAAAGATCGGCTCCGGACATTTTAATCCACTTATCGAAAAGTACGCGTACACGATTATGAAATTACGCGTGAGACTGTGGCTTTCTTAGATGACTCCCTGAAAAGTTTACGGAAACTTTCAGCTGTCAGCTCGTAGTGCCGTAGTAACGATTTCTTGAGAGCTTCATAATCATCTATTACAGCGGGTGCCAAATTATGATAAACCTCCTTGGCAGCGCCTTGCAAAAATGCCGAAATATTAATAGCCCACTGTTCTTTGGGTATTTGATGTATTAAAGCTAACTTTTCAAACTGGGTTAAAAAGTTATCAATAATTTCACCCTTGTTGTTGAACATAGGCATGGTTATCTGGACGGTACGTCTATCCTCAGTTCTTCTGCTCGAGGGTCCTAACTGTACGTTCGGTTCTTCTCCCCTCCTAGACTCCACTTCGATCCTTAGTCTTTCCATTGCTAATGCATGTTCTCTCTTTATTCCTTTCCTCGGCTTGCAGTCTAGCTAACTCAAGTTCTTTTTCTCTTTCCCTCTCGGCCTCTTTTTCCTTCTCGGCTGCTTGCTGTTCTTTGTTCTCTTTGAGACTACGCTCTACAAATTGCGATAAATGTGTCCCGTCATAACCTAATTCGTCGGATCCAAGAGCTTTGAATTCTCACGCAAGTTGCCGTAAAGTTGCCATTCTTTTCTATCTGTCTTGTCGCTAACTCACTTACCTAGATTAGTATCACTAACCTGTTTTCTGCCTTCAAGAAAACAACTTCCCTATGAATATCAACGAATATTCTAACTCAGTAAAGTCTTACCTACAGACTTACTTAAAAATCACACAAGTAATTTAAACGGCTTTCGGGTAGTACCAAACTATAAATTCTCCATAAATTCGTATCGTCTGCAACACATGTGCAAATTACCTCTGGGGATACTTCCTTAATGATCTCTTCTCGCAAGAGTATTAAGGCGAAATATCTATGGGTTACTTAGATACGGACAACCAACCACGCTTCAGCAATTTCAGGCACGGAATCTTAGTTTCTTACAATGTCATGCAACATTTAAGAAATTCACAAATCATGCATAATTCCAAACATATAAGAATAGGTGTTGACTCAATTCACACTCGTGGTTACTTATTTAAAATATACAAATCTATCACTGATACGGTGTTTTATTTCTTTCAATATATGTTCAGATCTGCTTTTCTCCACTGTTCAAATATCCCGGACGAGCCCCCACTTATGTGACAAATTGGCGGCGTGCAAACCACACCAACCTCTTTCACTACGGTTCGTTTCTAGGGAATGACCTCCGCGGTGTGATTTACCCAGTGTGGATAGATAGAAAGAAGAATGCATATCACTGAACAAGTCAGTACGTGGGTTCCTTCCTTAGCTGCTCGATCTGCAATGGGACCCAGAGAAACTCCGTATCTATACCTTTGGTTCTTATTTCCCACAAGACTTTCCTGGTGTGTTCGAGTAGGTTTGGTCTGCCCTTTGTTAGTGGTAAGTGTTTGTAATACACTTACAGAGTCGGAGATGATTAGGTGCCGTGTGTCTGGAATGGTTTAGTTGTTGATCCAGATGAGGGCTTGGTTAATGGCCATGAATTCTGCTGAGTAAATTGTGCATCCTTCAAGCAGTCTGGCTATGATTTTTTATTGTTGTTCTGGTATGAATACTTCAGCTGTTGTTCTATTGGTTTCGAGTGTTCTGGACCCCTGTGTGTAGATTTTTGTATAGTTCTTGTAGGCGTCAGCCAATAGTGAGTTGATGTTGGTAAGACTTTTCCAGGGATTACAGTGTTTGCCTCCAACCATTTTGATTGTAAAGTTTACATTGATATCCTGGTTTCTCCAAGGAGTTTGGTCGGTTGACGTATATTGGTCTGCTTGAGCGATGATGTTCGGATTTGAATTTTGTATGGTATGCGCTCGGTTACATGCCATACTCCTTTGGAATTGAAGCTAATGTTGAATTTGTTGTAGGCTATTCGTGTTGGCTTTGTATCTGGTAGGACATAGTTTCGTATTATGTATCTGAGTAGTTGTTCTTCTCTTCTGAGGTGGAGAGGGAGTTCTCCTATAAGGATTTGGAGTTCTTCGATAGATATGTTTGGCAGAGTTCCGGTGATAATTCGTATTGCCCTGTATTGTATGCTGGTTAATTTATTAAGTAGTTTAGAGTTTACTGTATGGTAGAGTTGACAGCCGTAATCAAGTTTGAAGTGAATTAGGGGTTTGTAGATTTAGAGCATTGTGTGAGGTTTTGCTCCCCAGGTTGATCCAGTGATGTGTTGTAGTATGGTGAGGGTTTTGGTGCAGCGTTGTGCAAGTTCGGTAATGTGGGTTCGCCAGGTCAGGTGGTGATCCAAGAGTGCGCCTAGGAAGTTTGTTTAGGTTTCGAATTTTATTAGTTGTCCCTGTAGGTAGGGTTGAGGTGTTAGGGATGGGGGACTTCTTGCTTTTTGGGGGAGAAAGTTATTGCTACAGTTTTTTCTCTGGAGATCTTGAATCCCCAAGCATCGGCCCAGTTTGTGATTGAGTCCAGGTCCGTTTGCAGTTTCCTTATGTGGAACCTTTTGTGGGGGTTGCCTGTTCTCAATATACCACTATCATCTGCGAATTGGGGGAGCGTTATGCCTTCCTGGATGTGGTTGGTCAGATTATTAACCATGAGGTTGAACAAGGTTTGACTTATCACGCTACCTTGTGGTGTGCCATTGTCGAGTGTTTGGATTTTCGAGTAGTCTTGTCCTATTCGAAATTTGATTTTACGGTTGGTAAGGAAATTTTGGATCCATCGATGTAGTCTGCATGTAGTGCCGAATTGATTAAGCTTGGATATAAATCCTTTAGCCCATACTAGGTCGAAAGCCTTCTGGAGATCGATAAATATGGCAGTGAGGTATCTGTTGGACTTGAATGGGTTATTGAAGGCCAATTTTATATCTGCTTCTAGACGTATGAGTTTATCCAGTGTTGTTTTACGATTTCTGAAGCCGTTCTGGTTCTCGGTGAGGAGTTTGTTGGTTTCGAGATGATGCTTTATTCTAATGGTGATCTCTGTTTCCATTATTTTGCGGAGGGTGGTTGTT
Source organism: Potamilus streckersoni (assembly GCA_016746295.1). Taxonomy (NCBI): domain Eukaryota; kingdom Metazoa; phylum Mollusca; class Bivalvia; order Unionida; family Unionidae; genus Potamilus; species Potamilus streckersoni. Next base: position 2,956,223 of record JAEAOA010001748.1, on the reverse strand, counting down.
AGGGAAATGGGTCTGTAGGACGATGCTTGTTTGGGGTCTTTTCCGATTGTATATATCGGTATGATGATTGCTTGTTTCCATGCGTCTGGGATGTGTCAGGATATCCATATTTGATTCACTAGGTCGAGTGTGATGTTCTGAAAATTGGTTGGTAGTTTATTATAAATGGTGTACCCTATATTATCCTCACCTGATGGCGGTTTGTTTTTTTGTGACGTAGCGCCTTGTTCCATTCATACGTGGTGAATATGTCATTGAGTGGATATTGGTCGTGGATACCTTTTGGTGATTGGTCTTGGAAGATATGTGGGTAGGCGTCTTCGAGCCGTATTCGTTGTTCTATACACGTTTGGTTGTGATTCTGATTACTGCTTGCCTGGGCAAAGTGATCTGCTAGCGCGTTAGCAATTTGTGAGTTGTTCTGCTATTGGAGGAGTTTTTTCGGTCCTTTGCCTTGTATTGATTTTATTTTCCTCCATATTTCCTTGTTGGATACTTTACTGATGAGTGACGAGCAATATTTCTTCCAGGATTATTTGGATTTTGTGAGGGTGCTTTAGTCTTGGTTATCAAGCTGCCGATATAGGAGTAGATCATCGGAGTGTCTTGTAGGTTTGAACTTGTTCAGTGCCTGTTTTTTCTCTTATAGGGCTTTGTTACAGTCTTCGTTCCGCCATGGTAATATATACTTAGGGGGTCTTCCACTTGTTTGAGGGATGGTAGCTTTTGCCGCATTTGAAATTGATTCAGTAAGGTTTGCATAACAGGTGTTTGTATTGTGGTGTATTATGTCTGTTTCTTGGATCCGGCTAAGAATTGTTTGAAATTGCTCCTAGTCTGCTTTGTAGACGATCCATTTTGGTATTTAGTGATGCTTCTCATGTGCTCTTTGTACATGAAGGGTGATCTGGATTGAGAAGTGGTCGCTGCCCAAGGTGCTGTAGTGTAGCACGTCCCATAGTATGTCTTGGGCTATGTTTCCTGTCGCTATTGTAATGGGCAAGTGGGATCATGTTTTCAGTGTTTACATCGAGTCTCGAGGATGTACCATTATTTAGAATGTGTAGTTGTGTATGTTGCGTAAATTACAATATTTGCTTCCCCCTGGTGTCGTTGTATTGGCTTCGCCATTCGGTGTTATGGGCGTTGAAGTCTCCACATATGATGGCGGGGATGTTGTTATTGGTTGTATTTGGTCAAATACTGGAGTTGGGTATATCGAATGTGTCAGTGTGTCGTAGATGTTGTATAGGTGTATTTGCCTGGTGTCGAATTGCAGTTTGATTCCTTGATATTCTAGGTGGATAATGTTGCTGGTTGTTTGGAAATTGATTTCGGTAGTGTCATGTATAGAGTTGTGTACATATATAGCTAGCCCTTCTGCCTTATGTCATGTAGTTTTGTGTTTGGTGAAGCTGGTATCGTGGTTGGTTGTAAGCATCATTTCTTGGAGGCAGAGTATATCTGGTTTCCTGGTAGTGTTCTGTAAGGTAGCTGATAGTTCTGTGTGATTAGTATAAAGCCCTCTACAGTTCCATTGCCAGATGATAAGTTCACCATTGTGTGTTGTTTTGTTTCTTGTAAATGTTGTTCCTTTTTTGGATTTATGGATTTGGATGGAGGTTGTTGTCTTATCCTGGGTTTTCATGGTATCCTCCCATTCCATTTCCATAGATTCTTCACCTTTCAAAGCAATATGTGTCTTCCATAATTACTATTAATCTAGAAAGTCTTCTCTCAAACTGTTTATTTCTATGGTATTATCGAATTCAGCATACAGGATGACTCTCTCTGTCCCGGTGAGAACATCCACAAACTGAAGTTTCACACGGAAATGTCCCTCATCGCTGCCTTGGTCTGAGGTGAAATCAAAGGCCCACAAAGTGTAACGTCCAATATAATCTTCGTACGAAATGCCATGGCTGGTGTTGGTTCATAGTTGTCTGGTAGCTTCGCACAAGGACAAGTACGATCTCAAGTAATTTTTCTGTGTAAATTTAGGTTCAAAGGGTCTGGTACAAAAGGTCTTGCCATCGCGACTGACTTCAATCTTTGACTATTTATAGTGGAAACTGGAAAGGATTGGCAGTAAAGGTTCCGATAAGGGCTGCATTGCTAACCATACCAACAATTAAACGTTTGGGTAACTGTCCTTGTAACATATGATCTTCGATCTTGGATCTGAATGCAGTAGCTGCATAGCATCGGATATTTGGCAGTTGTTCGGCTCAAGGTGGGACTGATGTCGTTTCCGGTTTTAGGTAACACTTCTACGCGACGTAAGTAAAGTCTAACTTCTTGGATAATAGTTTTTAATCGTTGGCATCAGCTATCAAATGAAAAGCAAAGCAGCACTGCTAAGATACAGTCTCAGGCGAATATCCACTCCGTTTAACAACTACTTGTCTTGAAACCAGATGTCAAAATGCAAACGGTCCATTAGTTCTAAGCTACGTCCTTCTAGGATTTTCAGTCGTTCTACGGTCATTAAAGCCCATATTTTGAGGATTGCCAAGTGTTCCCACGGCTGCGTCGTTAAATGTGTTCTCATCAGCGGTTTCAGGGTTCCAAACCACGCAAACATTCAGATGAGTGTTCATGGCCTTCTTCCGTACGTCGAGAGATTTTCCTGGTACGCTTCCGCTGACCAGTTTGTTAGTCAAGTAATAATCCACTTCACTGAACAAGTAATGCATGAAATTGTTGACAGGTGATACTACTTTCTCATATACTCCGCTGTTGTCCACCGTTTTGAGCACTTTCAGTTTCAGATACAAGTAACTGCTATTCAAATCGATGTAATCTTCGGGTTGTCCATTGATTTCAAACTCGATGGTAGCTGAATCATTCAAAGAGGAGACGCGATGAAATTCAACTCATTGGTTGGGATTCTTGAATCGTCTTCATAGTGGGTGGAATGACAAACAGATCTAGTTCTGACTTAGAACAAGCGCAAGACTCTCGGTGCATCAATTGTTTTTTGTTTCCAATTTGATAATCAAAAATGTCTAAGTCTCTAACAGTTTTTTTCTTAGTCTTTCTAGTTCTGAGGTCGTGAAGTGCTCTTAAGGGATGTCTTCGTCGTCTTTTTCTGCCTTGTTCTCGCGTCAAGGAAGCATGAATGTTTGATAAAGCAGTGATTGTGACATTTATATTAGTTTCTTGACGGCCCAAATGTCTTTGCCTGTTTGAAGGAAAACATTTTTGCCTGCTCTCAGGAAAGCTTCTTTGGGGTTTCGTTTGTCAATGATGACAGTTTGGATAAATTCTTTACCGTGCATCAACATCGCATCTTCAGTGACACAAAAGTAATAAGTGGTCAGTTGGGAAAGTAACCATTGTCGAAAGTGCGTTTGGTTTTGCCAATGCGTATCCAATCTCCTGCGGCCAACACTTCACCTTTCTTCGGGACAGTTAACCTCGGGGACGTACGAAACAGGCACTCGAAGACGGTTACTTCGTTCTCTGGAGTCACTTCTTGGAGGGCATGTCAAATGCTAAAATGGTAAGATTGCTTGTACTATTGGACGAGGTGCGGTAAGATCTCAATGTACATGAGAGCGTGTTGATGCGTAAAATATTTCCATATGCGTTCGTTCAAGGTGCGTTGAAAACGTTCCACGATGCTGACTTTGGTTTCGCGATTCTTGATGGTAAAAAGAATGAATGTCTCGTTTCTTGAGTTCTTTTTGGAAAGCTTTGTTCAGACATCCGGTGCCTTTCTCGGTTTGCCATCGAAGAGGGTGACGACTACTTTGTTTCAACACCAGTTTGATGACTCGCACTAACTAACTACTCGATTTGGAAGTCAATGGCACGACCCAGGCAAACTTGGAAAAGACGTGGATGACACAAAACAAATATTTCATTGATGCCTTCCACTTTAGTGCGACATCTAGAAAATTTTGGTCGAATGGGTTTTTTTAAGGTGTATGTGGCTTGTTCTTGTAACCATCGTTGCACTTGAGATAAATGGACACTTTTCAGGTTTGTTTTGAAAGTACGATACAATTTCCGAACTCTTCCGTAACCGGCTGGATGGGATGGATCGTAGAAATGCTGGCTAACTCCTTCAATTTTAATAAGTTATCCACCCTTCGCTGATGCTACTCTTGTCTTTCTGTGCTGTTGTCTTGGTTTGAAATGCTTTGCGTGTCCTACGAGCAATAGGTGTCGACGAGAAGGAAGACTGAAAAGGGGTAATCGGTTCTTGTTTCACTTCTGGTTTCTCTCCTTTCTTTTTCACGTCTGTTGAAGAAAAATGGCCATCATTTTTTTAATCTAACCAATTCTGTATGTTGGTGGTGTTATTAACTTGCGCACTCTATCTGGTGGAGTATTGACCACTGGGGGTGATAGTGGTATTGGTGATGATGGGCTTTTCATCGAGACCTTAAAATCTTTGAGAGTAGGCTGAATTGTTTCGTCTTAAGCTTTCTGGTGAAAGAGTTATAGTCGTTACAACAATTGACCGTACCGCTGAGACATTTCCATTTGGAACAAATAGCTGAGATCAATCAACGATTGCAGTCAACGATTGCAATTCGTGTTGTAATTGAGACATCTGGACCAGACGAGGATTTAGAGGTAAATGCGGAGTTTGTTGTTGTTGACAACGATGGTATTCCGTCCATCGTTTGTAAGGATCACTTCTGAGATCTTTTGATTCCAGAAAATCCTTTTATCTTATTGAACTTTTTTATTTTGTTCCAAAGATCCCTCCCATCATTGTTCCCAATATTACGGCTCTGGCTAATTCTTCGTTGGTAGGTACTCCCAGATAGTCATTTTCTTTGGAAGGTTTGCAATTAACTTTCATAGTCGCTGTATTCAGGCAAACGCACGTTTTTCACATGTTCATTTCGATAAGTGTACGGTAAATCCTTTGTAACTTGGTCAGTTTTGCATAATATCCGTAGGGTGGTATCCGTGTGTTTTTCCGTGGAAATTGACATCTACCATAAAAGCCACTAAAGTGATAAGGTGTACGGTAACAGTGGCAAGGCACGGCATCGCACTCGAGTTTGCTCTTGCTTGATAATTGCTTGTGAAAGGATTCATCCTTCTCTCTTTGTCTTCGTCTTGACAATAAAATATTGGTCTGGGACGTTGTTCCTTTCTACATGCTGACCAATATGTGTGTCCGTACGGTAAAGGTTGGGAAATTCTACTCGCTTCTTGTTGACGATTTTTCCAAGGGTCGACTGACGATTTGATGTGTGGGTAAACGTACAGTCTTATTTGGCTGGTTAGCGGTCACGTAAAAGTTCCCATCCTGTCTAGACTGCAAGGCTTCTTTTAGTACATCAAAGTTTACCACTTGACAAGTGGGACAATTGAGAGTCAATCTGTTCACTTTACACTCCATGTGCACTTCCCCTTGGGGGTCACGGTATTCGCAGCCGTAATTTTTTGGTACCGCCACTTGCAAAACTTGTCGTCGAATGCTCGTCCTTCCAGGCTCCTAAACGGTCTCCTTCAAGTTTAGATTGCTTTTGACCCAGAGGATCGATTTAGATGCAACTGTCCGTGTCAAAATACAACACACAAGGTCCTAACAGTTATTAAGCTTCGTATAGTTTTAAGTGAGCATGGTCAATCACGTAGACTGCAATGATGACATTTCCAAATTCGTCGTTTTTTTTACAAAGTCTAGTTCTTATTCATAATTGACTAAGAGCAAGTCCTCTTGAAGGACGTCCACGTGTTTCGTGTATTTTATTTTGTCGTGAATCCTCTGGAAGTAGCGGAAAGGTTCTGTCAAATACTCCGTCTTGCGCAAACACGAGCGTTGTGCCATTTTGCCTCACAAGCAATTCAACATCACTTTGGCAAACGACCGTCTTCCTTCGTTTTTTTTTTTTTTTTTGGATGTGGTCTAAAGTGATGCTTACCTGCTCCCATAATTTCTCTTTAAATTTCGTTTCGGGTTTGGGAGTGTGGCGCCAGGAAGGATAGGCACTAGCTTCTTGTCGAACACAAATGAAATCCGTTTAATCTGGGTGTATCGGTTTGGATTAATATTTCATAATTCTTTCGTAATAGTAGCAGAAGCAAGTTTATGTGTAGTATTTAACAAAGTAGCATAATCTAATAAATATGTAAATTCTAAACGAGATATAAACACACACACACACACACACACACACACACACACACACCTCTCATCTCTCTCCATCCCTCGTCACGAACATATTAGGGTCACTTCGAGTTTTTCCACATCAACGTTTAATTTAAGCTAATCGTATCCATAAATTCAAGGTTTGTGCGTGTGTGTGTGTCTTTATATATATATATATATATATATATATATATATATATATATATATATATATATATATATATATATATATATATATAGAGAGAGAGAGAGAGAGAGAGAGAGAGAGAGAGAGAGAGAGAGAGAGAGAGAGAGAGAGAGAGAGAGAGAGAGAGAGAGAAACACCCCCTCCATAAAAACCACAAAACAAAACATTAAATATACCACAGTGTGTGGACCACGTAACAGAGGAATTTGCTGGTTTGCAACTTTGTATCATTGAGAAATAATGTTGATAAATCCCAAACAAAGTGAATACATATCGTTACGACTATCCATATATTTGCAGGTTACTTGGTGTAATTTCTATTTCACGGTTTTAATTCAGCACAAATTTCTTTTCTCTCTCATTCCACACTTCTGCGCAGTTTGTCCGTTATGCTTGGGAGGGGAGGGGAAAACAAAGGAGAAAGGATTATGATGAAAATGTGTACCATATTAAAAATAAGTTAGATAACTGGGATTATTAATACTTTTCATGACACACACACACACACACACACGGCGCATTATGCGAAATCCTATCGGTCTTTGCAGTTTGCAGTTGGACTTGATATATGCGTGAGTATATAAGATATAAGCAAGTGTACCGTAGATCGTGGTGTCCAATTTGTAAATAAAGGTATTGTATCTACTTTTGCAATAAGCAGTTTTTGTTTTTTTTTTTTTGGAAAAAGGAAGAAGCACACGTTTACTGACTGTAACATTGGGCGGACACCTTACGTTTTTGTGAGGTTGAGGTGGGGTTGTTGTTGACGGGGTTGAACTCCATTTTTCTGCACGTGATAGGCTTTAGATGGCGGCTATGTTAATTGGAAGAAAAGACCAAAAAAAAAAAAAAAACCGGAAAGAAATTTTCGGCCCACGGAAAGCTACTCGCAAACTTTGTCGCATTCCCACGTGCAGGACTCGAATTACGCCTGAAGTATTTCTTATGCAAATGACGTATGATGGGGAGATTGAAAATCGTTCACATATGCTAATAGTTTTACCATTACGAAAGATGTAGTCCTATGTACGTCAGATAAAAAAGGATTAATCATTTAGCTATTTAAATTGTGAAAATTCTCCTGCCATATTTATGACCAAGGTTGCATCAAGAGATACACGACAATGTCATGAATAACTGTAATGCGATGAACATAATTTAGGGATTTATAATTCAGTGAACATCGTGTTTCACAAACATATCGCCACTATGCAAGAATGCATCACGAAGAAATTAGTCAATGGCCGCGTCACGTAGCTCCTGTGTTTTATAGCCAATCAAATCACGGCATGACGATGGCTCCTTCCTTTTGATGAGTGGCCAGGGCATTTAATCACACCTGCCATGTCAAATATATAAATCGTATCATATGAATTATATTGAACAATGGCAATATTGTATATATTGACAAAGGCTGACAATGACGCCGTTGCACCTTAACTATCAGAATCAAGCAAATCATTAAAAAAGAAAATATATTCATGATTTAGGTCACGGTTTTCACCAAACTAGGCCAAAATCTTGCATTCATTTTTCATGTGATTATGCGCTACACCTGTAAACACACCTGCTGACATAGTGACGTGACAATTTAACATAAAATTATCAAAGTTAAATCTCGAAATCATGTATGAGATCTATATAGGCATTATTACATTTGTGAGAAATATCTACTTCTGGAGTTTCCAAAATATTTGTCTGTTTATACCTACTGGTTGAAAGATTAATGACAATTATAATTTGTTTAAATGTGTCTCGAGATCATAGTTTTTTTTCTGATAATGTTTTCTTTAAAATAGAAAATGTTAGAATGTACTCCCCATTCTCCAGTTACGTGATGGTGAGAATATTTTCCATCACGTCTTTATAGTTTGAAAGATCCAAGAGGTTATGGGAAAAATAATTTGCGACCATATTATATTCATGGCTGTAGTGATCTAATGGAATATATTGTGGATTTCAAGTGTAATGCCATTAAACCAGCTGATAAATGGCATAAAATATGGTATGCTAATTTTGTATTAAAATGTGGTCCTAAATGATATAGATTGCTACAGAACGAAACTTCAGTGCCATTTAATATCACTGTACGACACTTTGTATGACAACGAGCGGTTTGTACCATAACACACCAGTTAATGACAACTACATATATCGCTATAATATTTCATTTGAATACTTGACGTAATATGTTTTGCATACATCTTCATTGATATGGCAAGAATGCATGTGGCTTTGTGGATTATCCAGCTTTATTACCAAACAATTTCTGCAAAAGTTTAGTAACATAATATCTTTTAAAAACGAAACTTCTTTTTCGCCTAAAAAAATGCATTTTTCTGACTGGAGATGACGTTTGACCAGACAATGGAGTCTGTCAATGAGGTCAAGAGACGAGGAAATAAACACTAGCAG
>JAEAOA010001748.1:2937500-2942500 GCA_016746295.1 Potamilus streckersoni | reverse complement strand
GCTGGTGTTTTCCTGGGTTTGCTATGGGAGTTGAATTAGTGCTGCGACTGCTGAGACTCATACAGACAGTCCCCGTTGACTATTGTACTGTTATATACTGTTATATAAGTTGTTCTCAAAGAATTCCCTCAAGATAGTAGGTTATTTAAAAAAAAAACAATACGTGACATTTCACAAGCAATTATGCTTTTGAAACATGGACGCTGACATCAGATCTAAATTTGTGTGCGGGAAGGAGGTCGATGGGGGTCACACCATGAGTTACCGCACTGGGTGACACAAACCCTAGTAATGCCTCTGGTTAAGATATAAAAGGACCCAAATAGTTTTATTTAATATTGTTTATATAATACAGGTACACAACTTGTATGGACAGAATGACAATTATTTCTTTACAATCACTTTAACCAGAGAAATAAGTTATTGCAGCTAGTGACAATACTCGTATGTATGTATGTATGTATGTATGTATGTATGTATGTATGTATGTATGTATGTATGTATGTATGTATGTATGTATGTATGTATGTATGTATGTATGTATATATATATATATATATATATATATATATATATATATATATATATATATATATATATATATATATATATATATATATATGGAGGGTGAGGGATATATTATAAATCGTAAGTAGCTGTTAGTGATCAAAGGTTTAAAAAAGAACATGGACTTATAAAAGCAGAGGCAGATTATTACAAGAAACATACGTGAGCATGGGCGGTACATGACAAGCTGTTGGAAAACATATTCATGATGTTTGTGCTAAAAAAAATATCGGTACGAATCATTCATTTTTGTGAAAACCGTTGAGCACACGCTAGGGACTAATTGAATTGACATTAATGTGAAGGTGTCCAATGATGTGAATTTACAATTTCTGACTCCAGTTTATCTTTTTCTATCTGATCCTAAAACTGGCATGAAGAACAATAAAGGTATTCAGAAGAAGTTGGGAGTTGAGAGCAACAGCCGCCGCAGTTTTCTACATCTACGATTAAAATACAATCAGTCGAAAGATAAAGTGAAGTAGAGTACGAAAGTCGGTCTTATCTTGGAATTACACGCGGATCTGAAGAACGTTAACTAAGGACACTATCAGAAGAAAGAACGAGGATTGATGATAAAACGTCAAAGCAGCCTGGCAATGTTACAAGTTATCTACAGAGAGAATTACCAACGTCATTCTTTCATATTCTCAATCATGCTGTTTTATTGACACAAAAACGCAGTCCAATCTGCAGGATTCCAAAAAGTGGGTAAAAGTGCGCCAGCTCTCGTACAACCAAATTCTCACGTAACTCTGAGAGATCTGTCACGAGCGATAGTTTGGTAAACATCTGAACATTTTGATTATTTTGTATCGCTTTTCTTCTCTCCATAAATATAAACCGTCCATTAATATAGATTGAAGTCTAGTGATACTTTTTGAGTTGAAACGATGCCTGTTAGTTAACATGGCTATAATGTACGTTAGAGGTGGAGTGCTCCGAGTGGTCGAGTGGTCTAAAGCTCTTACGGATCACTGCCATCTCTGCGTGTGTTCGAGTCTAATATTTGGCCAATGTGGATATGTGAGATAGCTTGTCATTAGCTTCTCATGGGTTGGTGGTTCTTTTCGCGGATTTCCCGGTTTCTTCCTCCATCATTAATATTGGCTTATCGCGTGCTGAAAAATGGCGTTAAGCCCAAGAACAACAACAACATTAGAGGTGGAACATAAAGGCGTAACAATGCATGGCCATTTCTCTGGTGTACTGAGAAAATTATTGCATAATCTGACGATTTTTGTAACATTTTCGTGCAGAATTTCGACAAGTATAAAGCATGAAAAAAGCAAAAAAGAACCCCAAAACAAAATAGCATGTTTTAGTGTCAGTTAAAGCTTGCATTATGAAATTTATTGTTACTGTCATGGACACTATCATCCCGGGTCTGGATTTCTTACCTGCGCGTTCTTTAATAGGTTTGTACATTGGTAATTCTAATTCGGAAAGAAAAAATTCCACCTAGACCCTTTTTTCTCGCAATATGATAAACAAAAAGGTAAAACATACTAATACGTTTGTGCCATTGTACATTTGGCTTTAAAGAAACCATTCATCTGTTATTCATTCTTATAAAGCTAAATTTTTAGAACGAGTTGTCCGTGCTTTGTCGAAAGATGGAGCAATTTAAAAAGATATAGTTAGATATTTTGTGATTTATACAGATGAAAGAAAAAGATCATTCACATGAGCCTATATTAATAATACAAGCAAATGTTCACACTGCCATTTCAACAGTGCGTGGACTCGAGTCTTAATCATCGGTCTCTTCCTGTGTGTTGGTTGTATTGGCTTACGGCAATATCTGTTTTCCCCACAGATATTGCCGGGTTTTTCCTTCATCAAATACACTAACTGCCATGTATTTGCCTATCATGTGTTCAAAAGTGGTGATAACCCCATAACACAAACCAAGCAAACGTTGCATGCATTAATCTTGTATTTCTTCTAATTATGTTTCAGCTGTGCTACGCGATTTTAAATTTCTACATAAAAGTGAAAACGCTTTGCCACCATCTCCATCAGTCACCTCTTACGGCAACTAGGAGAGCGCATTGTACTTATTATTATAAATCCCTTAACCCAAGAGGATATGCAAATAACTTGTCCAAGTCATATCAAGATGGTTATAAATACAACGGGTGTTAACGTGATCTTATCCAGATTCGGGATGATTAGGAAATATTTTTAGATTGTGAACTCTCTCACACTGGTAGAAACGAAACCAAAAGTCTCACTCTCACACTGGTAGAAACGAAACCAAAAGTCTCCCACTCTCACACTGGTAGAAACGAAACCAAAAGTCTCCCACTCTCACACTTGTAGAAACGAAACCAAAAGTCTCCCACTCTCACACTGGTAGAAACGAAACCAAAAGTCTCCCACTCTCACACTGGTAGAAACGAAACCAAAAGTCTCCCACTCTCACACTGGTAGAAACGAAACCAAAAGTCTCCCACTTTGGCCAAGTACATATGTTTTGAAACAGCATTTCTTCATTTATTGCTGCAATATATCATTAAAAAAATCATATCCGTATATAAAGGTGACATCGTTTCATTTTGGCTTGCAAAACTTAAAACCAAGACATGCAAATTATGATTCATTTTGTTTTTCTTTGTTGCCCGGATCTATTCATATATGACCATCATAAGAAATTTATTAACGAAGTTGTCCAATCATATTTATAATAGTCAGGATTACTCGCTCATTATCAGTGTTTATTTTACAGCAGGAAACGGTGTAGAAATGGTACTGCAGACGTATCAGGTGACTTAATGTTTTGTTTTCTTTTTCAGAACAAAATACTGTTTACATCTACAAGTGTATCTAATATGACTAGAGTATATATTTGACAATTAGTCACGATCACCTGAGTTAGATTATCCCATCAATCAAGTTAATGTTTTGCTGTTACTTTTGATAAAACGTGAGGTGCGTCTTAGGATCTAAGTCGAAATGGTGCCAACATTAATGACTAACACCGTGTAAATATGCAAGATCATACAGGCAACTGATGTACCGTCACTGGGCGTTCACACAGATCTGGATTGGTGTCGTTTGAACTATAGCGTTTAAAAATATGATCGATGGCTGTCAAATATATGTATTATGATGCATCCATTCATTGATTATTCCCACCATTTCGACTTAGATTATTTTGGAAGTCAAGAGGAAATTAGAGTAGTTGCACAATATTTTGAAAAAGAACAGAAATCCGAAATAGTCCAAAAGTCACCTTGTATCACGTATCTGGCCAAATATAGTTCTCACACCTCAAAAAATTGTTAAGCTATTGTTGGACTCTTCTGAAGTAAATCTGTTATGCATATTTATTTATATTATACCAACTTTTAATGAAAAGGAAACATTTGTTAAAAAATGTCTTTAAGGTACAAAATAGATTAAAACTTTTAGCTTGGCAAAAACAATATGGAAGAAAAAAATCATGAACAGGAAGGAGGAGGAAGCGGAGGGGGAGGAGTTGGAGTAGACGACATACACACATGGATATGTCTGATAGTAAGAATATGCCGCCATATACTTGTAGCAGAAGGGAACCATGACGCTAGAACTTGGCCGTCGTTATATCTGCAGAACGGTAAGTCTTGACTTTGAGTTCATTGTACTACATTTTGCATCCTAGTACTTCATATTTATCGAGTTTCTTGAGAGGTCAGGTATCAATTAATATGAAATTAAAGCTAATATGTGAAAGACTTTTCTTACCCATTTCCAGCTGTAGCATACCTAGGTCGGGGAACTTTTAATGGATTTTCCGGCCTATTGTCCTATCATCTTGGCCTTCCACGGAGTCGTTCATGTAAAGTTTAAAGAAGCTGAATTTTATTCAAGTTTTTGATAAAGTAAATTTATTTATTTATGTATACATTTTAATTACACAAGCACAATATGATTTATTGTGAACAATTTTTCAAATTAATTTGTTGAAAATCTTAATCTCTGTGCAATAAAAATTAAAAGAACGCTACTGAGATGCCGGAGAAAAATTATTCAGGGACTCCATATGTCGCTCATCTTGGAGGTTTCCTCTTTTACGGATTTTATACGTATTTTAAATTTATTTGGGCATTAAACTTCAACACGTATTTTTCTTCACACATTTAGGACATGTTCTTGTATGAAAATGTAATCGAACCTCTATCAAGACAGTAAAATATATTGTCAATATTTTCTTTTTACTGTTTAGCATGATACATTATTCGCATTCAAACTTTCCTTCGGAAGATATATTTAATATTATTCTTAAACAATTAAACTTGATTTAATTTCTAATATCAATAATGAAAGTTGTTATTTCTTATTTTGTAAAGCGATTGATAAATATGTATAACTAAATAACTAAAACAGCAGGCAGTCTATCGATATAGTTGCAAAATATAATCTGAACTTAAATACTAATAAAAGTAAGA
>JAEAOA010001748.1:2780000-2932500 GCA_016746295.1 Potamilus streckersoni | reverse complement strand
TCATCGGTATTACAGGAGCCAGCCGGATATATAATGTTGCACAAGTTTTGTAGATATTTTGTCGCATCACACTTTGTCGCGGTCAGCACCAAACGTAACCATCGAGATTTACATGTAGGTTGGGCTCGCAATAAATTGCTGCCTGCTAAGGATAAGATATGCTCTATTCACTGGATTTTAATTAAGACACACTAGAGTAACGGTCCAATAGATATGTCAACATAGGGTCAACTAGAGACAATGACAAGGTAGAGACGATCCAGAGACAACTTTGGGGGCATTTGACATAAGATTGATAAAATGAAATTTGCAGACTTTATTATTAACATTGGCTGAAGTGAGAGATAGAATTATTGTAGCTTCGATGGGCGTGTCAAATGTTTGACCGTTAGAGAAATTAATTCCTGATTGGCTAAGCTAAAAGAGGGCTGGGTGGGTTTCAGACAAAATTTAATGTTTAAATATCTTTCCATGCGAAATTTGGCAGTCAAACGTTTGTTAAATTTATTCGTTTTAAAATCATGCTTCAAAGTATAAAAAGGAAAAGAAATACGGCAATGTGGCCCTGTCACCAACAATGGTTTGGAAGGACCGAAAGCAACCAGATTAAATATGTTATCAATTTAAAACTAGGTGTAAAATTGCAATAACAGATCAAAATGTATTATTAATTTAAGGCTAGGTATAGCATTGCAAGGACAGGTTTTTAAAGGTGTTATAAATTTAAGGCTAGACGTAGCATTGCAAGGACAGATCAGTAAATGTGTTATAAATTTGAAGCTAAGTGTAACATTGCAAGGACATACCGTTAAAAGTGTAATAAATTTAAGGCTATGTGTAACATTGCAAGAACATATCCCTAAAGGTGTTATAAATTTATGGCTAGGCGTGGCATTGAAAGACAGATCACTAAAGATGTTATAAATTTATGGCTAGGCGTGGCATTGAAATACAGATGCTAAGGGTGTTATAAATTAAATGCTAGACGTAGCTTTGAAGGACAGCTCTTTAAAGGGATATAAACTGAAGGCTAGACGTAACATAGTAAAAACGAATCTTTAACGGTGTTATAAATTTAAGGCTAGACGTAACATTGCAAGGACAGATCTTTCAACAAAATACTGAACATTAAAGGCAAAAAGAATCCTTCTCTTTTAATGGAAGAGGGAGAAAAAGAATGTCCTTTTTAGTTAAAACACGTGACATTTGAATATGATGATACGTGAATTAGTGTCACATCGAAGCCAATGCATTAAAATAAAGAAGAATGGGAAATGTTCAAGATCTGAAGAGAAGGCTTATCTGCCAGTATATGGAAACTTCAGGTGATAGCTAGAATAGTTGTAGCTATTAATAAGTAATTTTGTTATGGCATCATTCCATTATTATATCATTGTCGCATTATTATGCCATTCTCGCATTATGATGCTATCATTGCATTTATTTGGGGGTATTGACGAAACGAATTTGCTGTTTGTTTAAAAAAATTCGTGATGCAAGAATTTTTTAAAATAAAAAATAGAACTGGTTATGTTTATATATCATTGTTGATTTTAAAACTAAATTGATTGCAGGCTGTCATTAAAAGAATCTTAAAAAGTGTGGCTTCAGCTGTGAACAGCGGCTATAAAGTTGTGCTACATGGAAAATATGTATTCATCACTAACATTTATATTTCCTTAGCCACTTCCAAGAGTGGATCAAAATGTTATGTCCATAGGTATTTCCACGTACAGATAGATACCTAGATCATATGGTATTTATTGAAATCTGATATGCTCTTTTTGAACAAGAATGAACAATAACAGCGGTTTAAGTATCAACATCGGTACCATATTTAGAAACCGTAGTTACCAATTACAACATGATAAATAACAAACTTTTTATTTAGATTTTTAACATATCCCTCTGACAAGCAACAAACATGAAAACCGCCGTTATGAAAATGTTCAACCATGCAGGAAATTTGTTACTGTTGTTATAAACACTATGAAACGTATCCACTCGGATCAAACCATTTATATATTATTTATTTATCTATTTATTTCACTACAACATGTGTGATGAGGATGAGACAATCTGGTCAAAGACAGGTGGTACCATCTTTGTCATGAGGTATCAGTTAGCGCTGAGAATAAAATTATATGCGTTTGAGATCTATGTTTTTTCTTTGCATCTTAAGACGACTAATTTCCCAGAGCAATAAATTAAAAATAAATGCGTAAAGCAGAACTGCTGAAATCAATGCTGAAGCAAAAGGATTATAAATCCTTTATCTTTTTGGGAGTTAGATAACCCAAAGAAATAAAATGAGTTCTTTTGTCCTGTGTTCAGTTGAATTATTCTTTCCTCCATCATGGACGCTTTTCATGTGACATAACAATTCCATCATTCTTCCAGTCGATTTGATTTGGCAGAATACTTCCGCTGAACGCATATTGCGGTCATCTTTAGCAAGAATATTAATGCACCAAGACTTATCCAATTTTACCTATGACAGACGTTTATGCAGGACTATGTATACATTAGCAGTTTTAATGAAGTTTTGATTTGACTAACAGATAGAAAAAAATCTGACGCAAAATCCCAAACGGTTATCTATCTATCTATCTATCTATCTATCTATCTATCTATCTATCTATCTATCTATCTATCTATCTATCTATCTATCTATCTATCTATCTATCTATCCATCCATCCATCTCTCTCTCTCTCTCTCTCTCTCTCTCTCTCTCTCTCTCTCTCTCTCTCTCTATATATATATATATATATATATATATATATATATATATATATATATATATATATATATATATATATATTTTTTTTTTTTTTCATGGGCTATGACTTGGGCGATAAAATACCACTTTCACAGGCTGGTACTTCATAAACCGTATTTGTAACGTGGAGAAATGTATATAGATGATGTAGACCTAAATCTGAAAGTAGCTCATAGCAAATTACATTACGGGTCGACGTTTGAATGCGATAATGCCATCACAACAATAATTACATTAATAAATTTACCTAATTAGTTGGTAACATGCTGGCTTAAATATGTTATTATACATATGGCAATAATTACAAGGTAGTAAGTCAACGATGCTTCTAGGAAATGTCATAGCAACTACGGAACTCGGTCACGTTAATATCAGAAAAGGTTCATACGTAATTTTATATCCATGCTTAGGTAAAGGCCTAATATCAAGTGCAAACGGACTCGATCCAGAACAGTTTAATCTGCCTAAGATTATTTTGAGACCTGTTAAATGGGTCACACCAGATATTTGGTCGGAACCAAATTTTGTTTTTACACCTCTATCTTCTAGAAACATTTGGAGTGACACATAAGGTCCAGAATCGATCTGACTGACTGACTGTACGTACGTACGTACGTACGTATGTATGTATGTATGTATGTATGTATGTATGTATGTATGTATGTATGTATGTATGTATGTATGTATGTATGTATGTATGTATGTATGTATGTATGTATGTATGTATGTATGCATGTATGTTTAACTTTTCAGGGTTGTGTAAACTGGATTCTTCGGCGACTTGAACTAGTACATTGTTCTGTACAAGTTTTTCACTATTTAGTGAGCAGTTCCGAACTGACTCTTAATATGAACGGCGGGGGTGGTGGACACTGAACCAAGACATTCGTTCGTAGTGAAGAATCAGGGGCAGTTCTGTATGTGGGGTAAATAAATAAATGAATTATTAGCGATGTATGTCCTGAATCATATTTTATAAACTGTAGGTATTCGTTAGACGTTAATCAGTAATCACTTCATATTGGAACCCGATCATCAAAAATCCTTTCACAATCAATTCAGGCAATAATGTTTTCAAAAAAAAGTAAAATTATATATAAAATAAAAAATACAAGTATTTAAAGCTGTATATGTAATTTCTCCTGTATGTTCTAAGGGAAAATCCATTAAGTTTCTTTTTATGTAAATAGTATTCCTAGTCACCAGCGAGATTTTTTGATGGCACACTGGAACTTTAGATAAATATCTAGACAATAAATATTCTCCAAAGCGAAAGACAAAAAGATAATTAAAGTTCAGCAAGGCGTAAGCTACCGGAATATATTACTTAATTATACATTTGACAACTTTAAAGAATTTACAAGACAAAATATCTAGGTTCAGTCTGACCACAGGAAAATCCATTTTGTATGTTAATGACGAGGCCATAATGACTGTTCCCATTTATCCCGTGGACGTACCGATCTAAAATATTTTGTTGAGTACATTCTCGAGTCGTATCAGATTTAAAGGAATGTGATGTCTAATGATGGACCCAGCCCAACCTGAAGTTTCCTCTTGGTCACGTTTTGCAATATATATTTTTCATTTTCTTCGGGTCCGTTACTAGGAATAGCCAAAGTTCAGACTCTCTCTGCCATTTTCGAGGGGTCTGGCACTAATGCTGAGAAAGTGTATATTATGTTTGATATGTTATTCTGCCAAACATTTAACTAAAATCCGTAAAATGAAGAGATAAGTCACAAACAATCGAAATTGCACAGTAAATCAATATGACATAACCACATTATATTCATTACATGATAACAAAATGTAAAATACATTTATACGCATGCCATCATTAGACAACACTTAAAGAACATTTCTACACCAACAAGAATCCCCTAAAACAGTTGGTGAACATTGCAATGAATCAGGAGATACTTTATCTTGGGATAACAGCAAAGTACTCAGTAGTGATGATAATAGACTAACGATAAAAATAATGGAGTCTATTAAAACCATGGATGGAGAAGCCAGTGTTGAATTATGATTCCAGATTGGAACTCCAGCTGTTTGTTGTACAGAAGGATTTTGTCAAATGATCAACATTTAGTTGATTATGTAACTCAAATCCAGAAAACCTTGTGAAAAAGGTCGAAAGCTCGAGTAAAAAAAAACAACAACTTATTTTGCTACAGAAAGATATCTATGTTTAATTTCATAAATTAAACTGTTTATCTCAGTATCGGATCATTTGTAGACGATGCCGGTCACAGATCGTCAAAATAAGAAGTCAACCAGGCAGAACAATAAGAAAAATTCAGGTAAATGTAACTAAAAAATGACAGCACTTACAATATTTTGGAGCCTACCCTCATAAAATGTGGAACTAAAAAAAATATTAAAAGTTTAAAAGGTGGGAAAATACAGTGTTGTCATTATTCTAAATAAAAAAAACCCTCGTTCATGCAGATCAGAATGGGTTATACATAATTTATTCAATTGTATCATCAACAGTTAGCATAAAATTTTTTTTCCGATGTCCCAGTTGGGCTGGTGCCCTAAGCACGTGCCTAATGTGCTTAATGGGTAATGCTGCCCTGGCAAGAACACATATTCAGTTACTCAAGATGTGCATAAAAAGCCCTCGACTAAACGTTTCTTTGTATTTCATTATATTATGATTCAGATGATGGCAGACATAAAAATCTCTTCAATATAAAACCTGTGCCATTTTAGCTATATTGCTTTTGTTATTGGACTTTTGTGTGCTCGTTGACCATGCTTTGTTGATACGTAGCGTTTGTTTTGCCCTATCAGTAATGCATTTTAAAGACAAAAGAAAGTTGTTCTAAAACTTCATTTATATTTTCGTTCGGTTATCCCTTCATTAATAGGATAAATACTTCATTTATTATTTTGATATCATTCTTAACAATGTTATATAAAATTAACGCTTGAAAAAAAATTCGTACTATCTCTTTAAGTAAAATTTTAAAACTCCCTATATCTTCAATTTACAGAAAGAACTGAAAATAAATCCAACAACCCTACGTATAGAGACGTAGAAGTGCTTTCCAGTTGTGCAAAGCTGGAATGCTATACGCACTTTACAATCACTAGTGTTCTGACGTGATCGAGATTAACAGCGGAGGTTATTAGAATCGAATTTACTTAGCATAACGTCCTTTGGTAATACTGACTGCTTTGAGCTGACCCATAGATATTCCTGCAGCGCTGTAATCCTCCCTTTCCTTCATCAAATGACCATAGACATAATTGACAAGAGTATGCGATGCAATCAGTAATTTTCAAGTATTCCTTTGAGATTATCTTGGGTAGGACCAATAACTATCTGATTTCGTGAATGACCGCCTGTGTGAAATGTAAATGTCTTCCAAATGAAGATAAACAGACGTACATGTGTTGTATACTACCAGCAGGAGTGTAGTGCTAACCGCTATAATTCATTATTTGTAAATGATTGCGGTTGAATGGATGTTTAGTACTGACAAGTTCCAGGTGAGAGGATTGCAAGTGTACAATTTCATGTGTGTGTGTGTGTGTGTGTGTGTGTGTGTGCGTGTGTGTGTGTGAGTTGTGAACATAAAATAAATAATTAATATTGAACAATTAGTTCATTGATTGTTATTTATATCAAGGCAATTCAAAGACCGGGTCATGCCATTTTCAACGAAAAATGTCCTAAATGAAAAAGAATTACACGTAACGTCCTAAAATATTTGTGATCTTAAAAGAACCATTTACAGCTGCGAAGATGTTATACAGTCTGGAGTAAAATAGTATCGTGTGTGTGTGTGTTTGTGTGTGGTTTTGGATGATTAACCTGTAATTGGATGGAAGACAATCCATACATGAGGGTACCTAAGGAAGTAAGAAGAGAGAAGGGACTCCAACCGCGAAGAATGCTTTTTTTCCTTCTTTTTTTTAATGGTCCTATTGATAAAATGACGGATCCTTCGATAAATATTATCCCGGTGTACGCTGTTTATGGTTGCCATACATTCCAGGTATCGCTAAACTGTCGCTTGGTAATATATATATATATATATATATATATATATATATATATATTCTTTCTCTAAAGACAGCTCTCCTCATAAAACAGCGAAATAAAATACTAAGAGTCCAACTACCACCACCCCAAGCTGAAATCAATTAGAACAATTAGAAACATTATAATATTACTATATATTATTGGAAAGAATCAATGTAATATCTGCGTGGGTTTGAGTCTCGGGTTGGGCTTGCCAGTAGCTTCTTGTGGGTCGGTGGTTCTTTCCGTGGTCTTCCCAAATTCTTCCTCCGCCATTTACACTGGCCACCCTTTATGGCCTATATTGTGCTAAAAAAAATTGCGTTAATCCCTATAACAACTACAACAACGACAACAACAGCACCACCAACAACAAGAACTTACTGTAACTAGCATGTGTGTTGGCAAATATTGTTAGAAACTTGCCAATCATGAAAAAAGGCGGCTGTCACAATATCAAACAACTATTACACTGGTTGTATTCCATTACATTTGCTCACCCATTTCAACAGCTACCCGTTAGGTCCACAGAAATTAATTCCAGATGAAACTTGTTTTCTCCTTTCAAAAGGTGTTGATTAATTACATGAGTGTAAACAAAATTCATTTCTGTCCATTAAAGAGCACACACATATATCATTCACTATAGAATTTTTAAGTATTCCAAACAGTTTGGTTTGAATCTGAAGATATATACAGTTACCGTATTTGATGGAAAACTGTGGATCACAAATTTGAGACAAATTTTAATAAAGACAAATTTAGACTAATGCATAATGGTATGTTTACGAAAGAGATTAAAAATCTAAGGCAGAGCTTGACAGATAAAAATAAATGTCTCATGTCAGCCAAAGTTATTATTGTCCTGTAAAATGCAAAGATGATGAAGAAGATACTGACATTATGAGACCCAGTTGGTGGTTGGTTTACAATGGCAGTTCTCCACATGGTTGCTGTACGAGTCTTACTTAACACATCATGCTCAAAAACTGAAAAACAAATCTGATAAAGGAATGACGTCACCCATGACTCTTACAAATTTACTGACTTGTATAAAAACTTGTAAACCCTAAATATTATTACCAGAGGGACATGCAGTAGGACATCCCAGAAGAGGAAGGGAGTTAATCGAGTTCGTATCGGAGAAACTAGGATAGTGTCGATATGACCGATTTATGGGATAATTATTTTTTTAATTTCATTGTAAATAAATGAAAAGAAACATTTTCACTCTATATTTCATTTAATTAATGTAATGGTTTTAAATTTAAATTTACTTCATTCCTATAGTCCAAGACTTATAATTTCACCATAAGTACGCTCCCTACTTACATAATACTGTCTCAAGGCATATTATGAAAGCAGGAGCAAAATTAGCATAATTAGCTTATTTTCGTGGATAAAATACATTTTAATGAACCTATTTGATCAGACGAAATGATATGCAAATAAGAAACATAATTGCACAAATTTTCATATTTATATTAAGGTGGCACTCTACTGTTCCGTATTTCGCGTAAGGTTAGAATTTTAAAGAAAAAGAAGTTCCGGTATCGTCACTGGTTATACTGGCTATTTAAAAAAAAAGACCTTTTATATCTTAGGTATTGTTGAAAAAGAAACTTTAAATCCCTTTATTTTGGCTTATGATTGATAAGGTGTAATATGGGTTATAGAGTTTACAGCTTGGCCTTACTCCAGATGTGCACATTTCAAAAACTGCTTGCTCCGCTTGGTCATTTTCACTTCCTGGACTTAAGAGGTAAATTGTAGACTAAAAGGCCGATGAACTTTTTTACATTTTATATATGTAGCAATTCGTCCTTTGCACTTTCAGAGGCTGATATTATCTAGTTGTGCAAAAATCGTTTTCCCTATTTTAATAGGTGCTAAAGATAGTGTACTTTACGCTAATTCAGACTGATTTGTTTTACCACATGGGAGCAGTCATTTTAGTTAGCAGTGTGCTTATATCAATTTCAAAAGGTACTATTCAACGAAATGTCAATCACATTACATCAAAAGTAGTAGAGATATGCCAACATTCTCTCGACTGTGCATGTTTCAAAAGCAAACAATTTCAGTTTACATACGTCACTCTCTCAAAAGTACATAATAATTGGTGAGCGACACCCCCCTCTCTCTCTCTCACACACACACACACACACATACACCCCCCTCTTCCGATCATCAACCGTACCTTGTTTGTAGTCTGCACTCCTTCCTACTGTGTAGCACAGATATGGAGCTGTTTCCCCTCTCAAATAAATATAATACGATACCAAAATACGAGTCAGTTTTGTATTCTCATGGAATCGAACAATATTCCCATTCTTTCTGCGTCAGACATTATCATATCATAACTCAACGGAGATAAGCTAATATGGTCAGTTCGCAAACTGATACTGATACAGAATCGTATTATTATGAAATTATTGTCTCTTTCGCGGCTATGTGCATCCCTAACTGGAACCGTGACATAAAGAAACTTTTACATTCCACGGTGGGCTACACATTACTAACTGAACGATGTCGATCGACACTTGCGGTTAATGCATGGAACTCCTACAATACATGATTTATATTGCATACAAACTAAATTCGAAAACATTCTTAAAATACATGAATCGATTAAATATTCACAAGAAAAAATGCACAATTAATTTCTGAACATAAGGAAAATTTTAGCATGAATTTAAAATGAATAAATTCAACACATAATTACAAACTCGCATCAATTAGCATATTTTATGTGATAGAGACATACTTTTGTGTCCTTTCGAGACTAGCTCTTTACATGATGCCGAATCTCTTTCTTGTTCAAGTTCTCTCAGATTCTTCCAGACCCCGGGCCCTTTAACGAGAAAAATTGCTTTTTAACTTCGTCGGAGTCCCTTAACCTTTTCGTTTCAGCAGGAAAACGTTCAAAGACTGGTTTGCAGAACCTCAAGCGATGTACAGAATATTGCTCAGAATTGATAAATTATTTTTCCCAAGGATTTCCAGCAGTACTAAATTTCCATCAGACATACGAATTTGAGGATAACCATATTCTTCGTGAAGAAGTAGAAATTGCAAGTAGGTCACTAATGAAAGGAAGATCAGCTGGCGTTGACAGCATACCATCAACGTTCATTCGGTCAGGAGGAAAAGAGATAGCCACAGTCCTAACAACAATCTGGAACAAGATATGGCAGACAGGAGAATGGCCTACTACATGGACTCAATCTTTCGTCATCGTGTCCCCCAAAGAGGAAACCTACAGTTATGCCAAAACTACAAAACAATCAGTCTGATCAGTCACGCAAGCAAACATTATTACTTCTTTTATTAATAACGATGCTGATATTAAGCCCAAAAACCTTGAGAATGATTTAGCTATGCATATGTTGTTGACCAAATATGAAAAAACAAAAAATAAATAAATATAGAAACATTAATCAACAATGAACTCAGTTTTGGACAAAGTTAAGTCCAACATACAATGTTACCGTATAATAGCATATGAAGAAATATTTTTTAAAGCTAACAAACAAAGAATTAAATTGATTATACATAACATCATGCATTAGCAATTGTTTTAGCAATTAGAGGTTAGAGTACAATATGTAGCGGCTAAAACGATGCAACCAGTAGAAATAAATGAGTGAATTAATTACGCATTTTCCTGTGATTTGTGTTTTTGCTTCTATTTGTTATCTTTTTAAAATCCATGTCTTGCAATTGTCAAACAAATCAGATAGAGCCACTTACAGCTTGATGACAAATACTGAGTTAAATATCTAATTCCATTAAATACATTTGTCCTTCAAGTCAACTAAGAGTTTTATTGGAATAAATATACTAACCGATATAGTCTGAGAATATTGCAACATCTGATAATGACATTGAATGATTTCATTTCTCCGTGATTCGTTTGTGACCCATTTTTTCCACTTATATTAGAGCAAAGCTTTTACTGGTTATTTCTTTTTCTGTTCCATTTCCAAAAATCACGTTTATTTTCTGTTTAAAACTTTCAGTTTCTGTAGAAATGGAATTATTTTTTTTATTGTAGATAAATTCTAGTAATTTTCCATTTGAGCCATGACTATTAACCGAGAATGACTTAGGGGAGTGAAGCTATAAAATAATTCAAACGGAGAATTTTCACCTGCAATCAAAAGATTACCCAGAAAGGAAAAGAATTATTGGGTTATATAAATGCAACATATAAATGAAACATAACAAAATAGATATTAAATTGTATGAGAAAATGATTGACAAGTTGGAAGAAAAACAGCAACGAAACAGGTCCAAGCAAAAACGATAAATGCTAAGACAGATTCCAAAGTGTAAAGCATAAATGTTTTAGAAGATAAATATTTAATACAATAGGTGAAACATTTTAGATCCAGTGTGAAAAGGATTTTAGAAAGTTGAAGACTAATTACTATTAGATGATTTACTTTGATTTGGTACGCCTTTTATTTATGTCAGAATAACACAAATAGGTTCTTTAGTCTCCGTACAATTGAGTAAAGTGTAATTAATCAATGATCAACCAAGGTAGCTGACTTTGGCTAATCGGATAGTTGGAATCGAACTCACAATTTGTCTGTCACGTGCACAGCACTCTAACTACTGAGCAACCGCGGCTTCCCGAATTAGGTGACAGAATGAAAGCTTATTTAGAAGGATAAGTTAACAAGGTCTATTAAACATATAGAAAAAACAAAATAACTTTTGCAAGAATTATTCTGTCCATGGCAAATTTGGTCAATGTAACTTTGCCCTATTCATGATATACTCCCACCTCTAACCCCTTTTTCACCTTCTGTTCATAATATAAACACGAGTATACTCTAAAGGAATCATATTGTGGCAAAATAAAATAAGGCTAGAAAATTCTTTTTCAAATTATTTGTTTGAGTTAGCGAACTTGCAGTAGCGATGGTATATTTGATAGACTTGTTCAGTTGGTTACTTGCGAGTACTGGCCAGAATGTTTCTGTCTTCGATGATCACGTCATACAGTTTTGATATTATTGGGTTTGTTGCTCTGCATTGTGGATCAAATATGTCAAGAATACATCCGGAGAATTTTGCTTCAAATTGTGACTAAACGTTTTTTTGGCTATTGAAAAAAAACAACAAGAAAAACAAACAAAATCAGATTTTATTGTCAACAGGAATGATTCTTTGATTGTTTCATGATAATTAATATTTTATGATATTTTTAAATTGCCATATATATTATCGTGCCATTGGTCTGTGGAAGGTTGCTTAAGTCACACAAACTGGTGATAGAGGTTCAGTCGTACGTTGCATAGGTTATTGAGTTTAGGATAATAGTAGTATATGGGGATAGTATACGGTTAATGGGAGTTATCATTAAAAATCAGCCTGGGACATAGTTTATACGGACAAATGGCACACCCTGGGCACTGGGACTGTATAGACACAAGAGGTATGACACAGGTGACATGACGTCACGGTACTGGACACTTATCAACACCATAGCAATGTACAGGTATTGTGACGTCAATCGTTGGACAAGTACTGTGATGTCAAGCGTTCGTCGTGTTGGTGAATGTAGTGGGTTGTATGTTTTATAACTTATACAGGCAATATAAAAAAAATCATATAATCTTTTCGATGCATGGAAACTGGCCCTGAAAAGGGCCTTTGTTATGTTAACATCATGCCATTAATATACAGGATATCGCATATGTCTTTTCTTTCTCAAATTTCTTAAATCCTGTCTTAAACTGCATCTCACTTCTAGAAACAGCTTTGTCTTTCCATATACCATCTTCTTTTCCAAACAGTGGCATCCTTAATCCGGATGACAGCCTATTTTGTTTTCACATACATTGTTAAGTCCGTACAGAAAAACAATGATGATACCCAAGTAGAAGATTCAACATTTATCGATATCGTCTTTGTGGTGAGAACAGATGAAGGGAATGAAGTGAACCTCCTTTATTTATAGGGGGAGACCGGAGCGAAACAGATTGAAATGGTAGACGAATCCCAACACGCGTTGCAAAAATTCGGTCACTTCGCGGAGTCTGTCTTCCAATCCAAAGAGAGTTACATGTGACGTCACATTCCCTATGTAGACACACCAGTGTTTGTGTGCAGTGAATTGAGATGACATTATTTTCTGAAACATGACGGAACCTAAGAAGATAATGACATCGGCTGTGGAGACGAAAAGAAATGGCATATCAGCTGCTACTAAAGTGAACACAGTACAACTTCCCGAAGAAGTTGATTTAAACTGGGATTTTGTAGATTTTCTCTCTTCGCAAGAATTTGTACCGGCACCTGCACCTTCGCCAATTTCTACTTCTTTACCGTGCGTCGAGGACTTTAGACAAAGTCAAAAGAAGGATCAGAGAAACTTTTACAGCAAAAGAAAGAGGCAGAACAAGCATTTCTCCTTGAACAGCAACAGCGAGAAGAAGAAGAGGAGAGCTGGAAACGACAGGAATAAGAAGAAGCAGAATATAAACAAAGTCTAGGAGAGAAGGAGAACAGTGAAAGTCAAACGGTCGCGATACTCTTGGACATTTTAGCTGAATTAAGAAGTCTGAAACAAATGTATCATACTTCTTTATTTCGACACAAGAGAAAAAGACATTCCCGAGCCAAACAGCCTAACTCTGTGACTACACCGGAGATACCACCTTTAGTGATTTCTACTCAATCATTGCAAAAGCAAGCCCACACGTAGGCAATGGTCATGGCAAATGCTTAAGTCAGTTAAAGCGGATCGCTTCTCGTTTCTGAGTTTGTTTTCAGCAACAACAACAACAAAAAAAAAACAATAAAAAACAACAAACAAACAAGTACCCAACGGTCCTTTTAAGGGTCACCAATTTCTTCCGAAAAGACTTAATAAATATTTTGCCAACCATCAATTAAAACTCAAAATCCCTTAAACCCTAGTATGTATGTGTGTACGTGAGTGTAGACTCTTATTCTAAGAAATGAAAACCAGGAGACACGTTTTTTTCTATTTTTGTCTATTCTGGTACAAATATTTACAATCCAATTCAGAACAGAAAAAGTTTATAAACTTCTTCTGTGTCTGTGTTTGGTTCACTCTCTCTGTTTTTTTTCTAACTTCTTACTTTCAAAAATGTTTCCTCTTCTTCCTCCCTTTTATCTCTCCTTTTATTCTTTTCTTTCTGAACGTCTCGGGATTCTGCCTTTTCCTTTTCTTCTTCCTCCTCCTCCTGCTCCTGTAGTTTCTTAGGGCACTCTGAAGACCAATGTCCTCTCTCTTGAAAATGATAAGTTATCTCGACTTTCGACACTGGTTTTTTGACGGTCTGGACATTCAGTGGCCCAATGCCCTATATTCTTACAGATATAGGAAGTATCTTGACTTTTATCTCGAAAGGAGGAAGAATAGTCCGATAGATTGTCTAAAGAAAACTTTCGTATGACACCTCGTAAAGCTCTAATCAGAAGTTCCATCTTTGTGGGTTCCTTCATCGTGCTGATTAGTTTGAGAGCAAACCGAATACTGTGAGGGAAGTCACCAGTCCGTTATATATGCACTGGTCTGAAACGAATATATAGGGGACCATGGCGTTTCAAATGTAGTCATTTGACGTCTTGTAATTAAGATGAAATGATCACATTAATTCGTAAAGAAACGTGATTTATCTTCACGCACAGTAGATAAAGTCCTTGCTCAATTTCATGCCAGCGATATTGAAGATGAGCTGAGTGGACCAGGATCTAAGCACAGAGTCTACACCAAAACAAAGTCCATTACCACCAGTAAACCCTAAAAACTACTATCACATTTGAGAGACGGACAAACGTTCCTCTAGAGAGTTTAGAACTACGGCCTACACGTACACGGTGAAATTTAAAGATTTCAAGTCTGACGTACCGTTGGAAAAAGCAGAGGGATTCACCACCAATGTGCCATTCATCACAATTCGAAGTCTACCGTTTGGATCGAGTTTAGCAAGCCATCAGAATTGACGCCTTCGAAAATCATGAACAAAATGCAACACGTCCAAAATTCGAACGACAAGTTTCACATCACCAATGGAAAAGTGACACTGTTCATGACGCATATTTTTCTTCCCCAATGGACAGGACATGGCAAAAAGGATTGGTCGACGAACTTCTCAGCATCAAGCATAGCCTTGTCCGAATTGATAATCGTCAAGTCAAGATGTGTTTAGCCCCTGCCATCGTGGTGAGGCGAACGTATGTTGACAAGAACAACATGACAGAATGGAAAAGAGCCTGGCAAGCTATTCAAAAATCTATTCGAGCCAAACAAAAAGAGAAGCAGAAAACCTGTTACAGCGAGCAGGGATATAAAAAACAGACTCTGTGGCATTTCTGAAATGCAAAATCTGAAAGACGTCTTGGCTCAAAGTTATTCATTAAATGTGCACCATCAAGAAGTACGCGGACCTATGTTGTTTCGAGGCAAAGATTTCAAAGATGGAAAATACATTCACGTCTATCATCACGATGAACATTGTGATGCCATTACCAGTATCACCGGATTCCTGTCATACAGTAATTACTGTGAGATATGTGACTATGGCTATAACAATCGAGAACAACATTAGCATTGCGGATCAAAATACTTTGGCCTCTAATCCCTGTCTGGACGAAGGACAAGAACCAGTGCATTGCTCTACTTGTCAGTGCACGTCTGTCAGTCATGTCTGTTACCAACAACACTTGACGATGAAAAGTTCACAGCAGAAAAGTGCTTGTCAACTCCTGAGATTGTGCCTTAGTTGTGGACAAGGAATACGTACCAACAGTGCCAATGCACACGTAAGTTCAGGAAAGAAAAGATGTCACATTTGTCGTCAAACCGTGGACTTGGAACACTAATGCTACATTCAAAAATACAATTCTATGCATGAAGAAAAAGAAGAAGATAATGACCAGAGGAAAGGCAATTTAATCTTTTTCGATTTCAAATGGATGCAAGAAACTGGCATTCACATTCCTAATTTCTGCGTGGCTCACCGAGCGTGCGAGAAGTGTATCCAAAGAAGCAATCTTTTCTCATACTCATTGCCCTCACTTTAGCAAGATTCCTGTAGGGAGATTGGCATCGCTATGCCACGGTGATGGCTTTCAATTTCTCGGGATACGATGGACAGTTTCTGTTGAGATACTATACGGAACAAAGTACCGAACGTTCTAAAGTGACTTTGAACGCAGATAAAATCATTTCCATGCAAGTGGGACAAGTGCAGTTCAAAAGATTCGATGAGTTACTTGGCCATACATTTGAGTCGCATGCCTAAAACGTTTGGCATGACGGAAATGGCCAAAGGCTATTTCCTCACTTTTTCAATACCGAAGCCAATCAACATGATGTTCTAACCCATTTACCTGAGGCTCACTATAACGACCCTGGAACATGCTCGTTGGTCTCCAGATTGTCACTATCTACCTTTAGTGGGACCTCATCATTGAAGTGGGACCAATTATGTAGTCTATAAAGGTAGCGACGTGGTTAGGAGTCAAACGTTCGACCACCCCTAGACAAGTATTTAAACCTGATATCAAAAGTGTTCTTCAAACATTACCACTCCAATTGCGAGATAAGATCTACTAGGACATTTGGTAGGAAACTTGCCAGAGCCAAATCTCAATTTGTGACTGTAGAACTCTTGTCGAGAAATTCATAAGAGAAAAGTGAAAAAAAAGTCAACCGACAAGTTCGATGTCTTCACATCAAGGGTGTGTTTATTCTTTGTTTTCACTTTAGACCATTTACATAGAAGATTGTATTGATATTCTATACCGTTACCCTGAATGGCAGTGGACAGAAATAACTCACTACGTTCATTACTTTCGCTTAAGGAGAAGTGTTTGACTGATAGATTGTCATGGATCCTTTACAAGAGAGTATTCTATGCTTACCTGCAGAGTTGAGAGAATCCATTTATCGAGAGTTGGTGAAAATATAAGTCAAACGCAAATAGTTTATTGCATCCTTTACGTCACCGAAGATTAAACCACTGGTACTTCATTGCTACAAGAGTATTAATTTTGGAGAAAGTGTTCAAAGTGGTCAGACATTGATCAATTATTGACGGAGGAAAACAGTTGTATTGTTGGTAGTGATTATAGAAGAAGAGTTAGAGTTATCAAAATCTTGTACACAATGTATACTTAGTGGAAGAGGAAACTTCTGATCGACTTGTCATGTGTCAGTTAGTGACTAAAAAAATTGGATTCGACAACGGAATAATACGACCATGTTTGTGCAAAAATTACGGTAATAACTACCGAAAAAATTGACAATAAAAACGTTCTACCATGCCACGACCTTTGTTGGTGATACAACAGATTCTATGGAAGGAGATCCCTGACCATATGCAAACAGTGGAGGATTACCATTGCCTTTTACGAGAACAGTGTCCCTTGAATTTGGATGACGTGTCGTGTGTCTTAGTGACTTGCTTTCGTTTACCGTCAGATTCCTTATGGACTCTTAACGAACACAACTTACCACACAATAAAACATGAAAGTGGTCCCTTTAAATGCCCTCGAGAGACTCATTCTTCTCAAAGCTTTACTCTTTCATCTGGATAATTCTCGACCTTTACGGGAAAACAAGATTCGTCAACTTTTATGTACTGAAGATGTATATGAGGATGTTGTGTGTGTGTAGCTTGTGACTTACACCCTCACTAGACAGATGAACGTGACTGGAAAAGTTGGGGTTTTGAAGCTTGGACTAAAGAAGTGGCTGACTATACCCGAGTTTTGTAATCGTACAACAATCAAACATTCCGTGAAAAAAATTCACTTTTAAACCTGTGTTAGAGACAGTACCAGAAGAAGAAGTACATAATGTCACCGAGGAGAACCATTCTCTTCAGAACACGACAGTCATTGACATTCCCGAAAGACCATTCCAGGAGAACCCTTGTGTGACGGTACCAATGTACAAACTTTTAAAACATTACACACTGTCCATAGGACACTACATTTGGATAACAAAAAATTTTGTATAGTAGAAACTTGTTTATACTCCATCATGGTTGTTTTGATGTTTCTTTTATCCATGTACTTAACCATTTGGCTATTATGTATTTATGTCTTTCGCGTTATTTCATTTTAAAGATTGCAATAAACGTGTTCTGAAAATAAAGTATAAAAACTCTTGTCTTGTCTGTCTTCATGTCAAAAGAGGTGACATTCCTGACACTACTATGGCTGCCTCTACTGTCTCTGCTCCCTCTTCACTTTCAAAGACATTTACGAACATTTAGATCGTGTTAGTTGGAAGGCCTTGTATCTTCGACAACCTTTTAACATGCTCATTCAGGCAAAACCGAATTTGTCAAACGTTTGATCGAACATAATTATTATTTGATCGATCGGCCACCCCACCGCATCGTGTGGTGTTACAAAGAGTGGTAATCAGCGTACAGCCCTCTACGATAAAGTCAAGGTGAATACATTGTCTTTGGAAAATATTCTTGTCGAAGACGACTGAATCGTGTCTGACCCCATCAAACCCATTTGGTCATCTTTGATGACATGTTAGAAGAAGACGAAGAAGAAAATTAACTGTGGTTTACACGCAAAGGGAATCATCGTAATGCCAGTGTCATTTACATCACCCAAAATTGTTTCAACAAAGTAAAACATATCGTACCATCAGTCTCAATGCTCATTACATCGTTTTGTTTAAAAGTCCTAGATATAAATCTCAAGTGCAAGTTTTAGCCAAACAGTTAGAAACGCCTTGGCTAACTCTTGCGTACGAAGATGCCACTCAAACCCCACACGCCTATTTACTCGTTGATTTAAAACCCACTACCCCCGATTATTTGCGATTTCGCACCCATCTGTTTCACCACTGGTGTCAAGACGGAGGAACAGTCGTGAACACGCCCCCGTCGTCGACTTAACAATGAACGCCAATGAAAAAATCTATAAAAACCTAGGTCACTTGGACTCTGTCTCACACAGCGTCAACATGAGGTCAATTCAGTCTAATCTTCCCGTCAAATTGATTCGTGCTTTGTAAGGCATTAGTCGTGAAAAAAATCCACAGACACGTGCTCGTGTCTTAGAAGATAGTCTCAAAGAAGTCTAACGATGGTTCGCGGTGATAGCACGTTAAATACTGCAAGGCATCATTCAGATTCCCCATCAAACCAAAAGTTTGCTAAACGGAGTGGATATTCGTCTGAGATTGAATCCTAGCAGTACGATTTTCCATTCGATGGCTCATACTGTCGACTACAAACCCAAAATATGAGAAACAAGACTTTTTGTACGTCGCGTAGAAGTGTTACCTAAAGCGGTGAACAATATCAGTCACACCTTGAGCAGAACAACTGCCAAGTATCCGATATGACGTGTAGAAGTGAAAACTATTTCTAGTGGACTCCGATCTAAGATAAAAAATCATCTGTTACAAGAACAGTTACCCATACGTTTAGTCATTGGCATCGTCAAGAATACAGCCTTCAACGGAACCCACAATGAAAATCCTTTCCACTTTGATCACTGCAATGTGTCTAAGATCGAAGTTAGTCGCGATGGCAAGACTCTTTGTACTAGACCCTTTGAACCTAATTTTAACCAGAATAATTACCAGAGATCGTAGTTGTCCTTCTACGAAGCTACCGGACAACTAGGAACCAACACTAGTCACTGCATTTCGTAAGACGATTATGCTAGAGGTTACGCTTTGTAGGCTTTTGATTTCACTCCAGACCTAAGGCAGTGACGATGGACAGTTCCACCCTATAAAATCCTGTCAAATGCTAGTGAAACTTCAGTTTCTAAGAGCAGATGGTCTCGAAGACACAGTGATCATCATCATGTATGCTGAATTCGATAATGCAATAGAAATCAGCAGTTTGAGAGAAGTCAATCTAGACTATTAAGCACTAACTCTGATTTTCACTCAGTGTGAGGTAAAATGTGAGGTGATGACACCTCAAGCAGCAGCAGCACCACTACCACAGCAATGTCTCTACCAGTACCACAACTTATTCATTCATTGTGGTATAGGAGGGAAGCCTTCTCTGTCCCAGAGACGGAAGACTGGGACAGTGAAGCCTCTCAACGTCTGTCTGATCTCCCAATCACAACTGTGAACTGTGAGAATGACTGGAGCCGGCGATGTGTGTGCGGTGCCCGCCCTGGAAGATGCCAGCATTAGCCAGATGTAATTGGAGTTCAAAAACCCCCAGCTCTTTTCAGGGCTAACCAAATCTCTAGAAAAGAGAGACTTTGAATTTCCCAATTCGTATAACTCTGGTGTAGTTTATCTATAAACACCCAATCCTTTCCTGATGTGTGTGTGCTTCCTTGCGCGTTCTTTGGTGAGATAGTATATTGGTTTGTTTAGTGATTCTCATTTCATTGGTGTGAGTTGTATATTTTGTGTTTAAGCTTCTGGCTTCTTTGGTGTGGATTGTATATTTTGTGTGTTTTATGCTTCTCGTTTCGTTGGTGTGGATTGTATATTTTATATCTTTTGCTTCTACTTTGGTTGGTAAGGATAGTATTTTTGTGTTTTATATTAGCTCGTTTTGTTGGTGTGGATGGTATAATTTGTGTTTTATGCTTCTCTTTTCGTTGGTGTGGATTGTATAGTTTGTGTTTTATGCTTCTCGTTTCTTTGGTGTTGATTGTATATTTTTGTGTTTTATACTTCTCATTTCCTTGGTGTGGATAGAATATTTTTGTGTTTTATGCTACACGTTTCGTTGGTTGGTGTGGATTGTACATTTTGCGTTTAATGCTACTCGTTTCCTTGGTGTGGATAGACAACATTTGTGTTTTATGCTTCTCATTTCGTTGGTGAGATAGTATATAACATGCGAAGTGAGTGTAATGGATGTTTTCGTTCACGTCCGTACTTAAGATATATATATATATATATATATATATATATATATATATATATATATATATATATATATATATATATATATATATTGTATAGCGTTCGTCAAAGTGAACGAAACGGACAAACAATTAGCGATGGACAGTCCGGGCCGCGCGGCCAACTGTCCGAAAATAAGCCTACAATTTATGTCTTCACTTTGGCCTGGAGGACCCAAGATTAAAACGAGATCCTTTGGAAAGGCCGTCAAAATAATTAAAAACCAAACATTGTCAAAGCGGTGATAAATGTCAAGAGTAGGTGACATACTCCTAAAGATTGATTTCTTTTTTTTTAGAACCTTATAAGTACGCTAAGTATGAAAAATTCAACCTCATCAAAATATATTCAATATTCACAACTCAGGAAGATTTGGATAATTGAATAGGAGGCTAACACATCATTGGTATAGGGACACCCGTAGGAAATACTGGTTAAATTTGACAATAATCCACCTGAGATAAAGTTAGGTGGAACTTAGACATTGGGGACTTTAGTAGGCGGGAGTTGAGGCGGAAGGCCGGTACGCTCTGATACAATACGCAGCCAAACAAAGGGTCTTAAGGTCAGCAAATAAAGGTCAGCACCACGACCAAAAGCCCAGCCCTAGGGCTAAGCGCCTCCCTGGATAGCAATGTTATCGAAAGGTAACATCCGGCCAAGGCGGTGAGCCACCAGGGGGGTTAATAGGCCCAGGCGCCGGAGCGAAAGTGTCTAGCACTGAGACACGGGTGAGCCCTGCCTCGGAAGGAGGGGAGGCCACTAGCCCTTTTCAGGGCTTTAACCAGTCATAATACACGAGAGGACACATGACTATGATAAAAGATCAGATCAGATCATTTGCACAACGTGCTGGGTTGTTGAACAGAGCGGCCGTGTTTTCTGAGCTCTCGGACTTTTAGGATAATATTGGATGATTCACTTCATATAATGGACACTACACTTAGAAGAGGCTAAGGTAAAGTAAAATCTTTTTAAATCTACTTAAATTACGAATATAAATATTACTATCAGTATAATTAAAATTTTACTGTCGTTATTATCTTAGAAACAATGTAAATATATAATGAATCTAACTAAAACTGATTTCTAACTATTACCTTAAATAATTCTCTACTATGACTAATAATATAAAATATACCCTCTCTTAATAATTATAAAGCAAATTAAAAAAATTAGTTACAACAATTTCTTTGCCTATAAGTAAATAAATATGTGCTCAGTTACATTTTTCTTGGGCAATATTATAAAACCACACTAATATCCCCAATCATTATCTTAATACTACTCAATAATATAAACTCTCCACATAAAAGATCCCTAAAACTTTAATAGAAAACAAAATTAAACATTAATTTTCGCCCGCCAGGAAAAATTCTCCCTTCCCCGTGCCGGGTAAAATATTGAACCAGCTTACACAAAAGGCAATACAATATAAATAAGCCTTCCATTTAAGATTGCATTTGATTGGCCGAAATTTAGGCGCGCTTTTCCCATACAGAAAAGGCAATATCGGGCCAAAGTAGAATTGAAAATTAAATCTACAACAACCAATCAAATATGGCATTCTAATGACGTAAGCAGGAAATTCAGCAGTAAAATTATGCTCACATATTATAAAATATAAAACTAAGATGAATAATTTTGATCCATTGTAATAAGAATCCTAGCAATTATTACTCCTTACCTTTAATCAATTTAGCCTTAGTTCTAAACATAAATAATTAAATCATAACAATAATCATGACTACTGATAACATACTTTTACTGTATGTGTATTTTAATTTTCTTTATACTAACTATATATACTCTAATTAGCATTGATAACCATCTATAATACTACAACTAAGCACATACTAAGAATGAAATGCCATAAAAAATATAATTGCATTATAAAACCTAAAAAGAAAACAAAATTGAACTAGAATAGGATTGAAAAGTTTGGCTTTTATCATCCAATCAAAACCGACGAGACAACAACCTTATAAATTTTGAATCATCCAATATTACTAAATCAACAATGCAAGAATAAAGAAGAAAGGACTCAGGATCTCATAAGGGGAAGAGGGAAACCAACATCAAAAGAGATGCCTACAACAAACCATAAACAAGAACAATTCATCAATATCAAATAAAGGGATTCAATAAGCCTGTTTCGGAACCTTAATAACCCATCTCACATACAAATATTTACATAACTGCAAGCACCATACCTAGCCATAACATAAAACAGGCGCTAGAACTCGTACTAGCACAAGCCTGGGGGGATCCTGACTGCTATAAGCACTATATATAGGATAAGATTTCCCACCATGACAAGGACAAAAAGGTCAAGGCCGATAAGGGAAAATCAGGAACTTCCCACCTGATAGCCTTAACTCCCAGGAGCGGAGCAGACCGATTAGCAGGATGTACACAAATACCGAAAAGTAACCTGGTAAAGGCTACAATCAAAAAGTGAACGGAAGGGACAAACAATTAGCGAAGGACAGTCCGGGCCGCGCGGCCAACTGTCCGAAAATAAGCCTACAACCTATGTCTTCACTTTGAACTGGAAGACCCAAGATTAAAACGAGATCCTTTGGAAAGGCCGTCAAAATTAAAAACCAAACATTGTCAAAGCGGTGATAAATGTCAAAAGTAGGTGACATACACCTAGAGATTGATTTTTTTTTTAGAACCATATAAGTACGCTAAGTACGAAAAATTCAACCTCATCAAAATAAATTCAAAATTCACAACCCAGGAACATTTGGATAATTGAATAGGTGGCTAACACATCATTGATATAGGGACACCCGTAGGAAAAACTGGTTAAATTTGACAATAATCCACCTGAGATAAAGTTAGGTGAACTTGACATTGGGGACTTTAGTAGGCGGGAGTTGAGGCGGAAGGCCGGTACGCTATGATACAATACGCAGCCAAACAAAGGGTCTTAAGGTCAGCAAATAAAGGTCAGCACCACGACCAAAAGCCCAGCCCTAGGGCTAAGCGCCTCCCTGGATAACAATGTTATCGAAAGGTAACATCCGGCCAAAGCGGTGAACCACCAGGGGGTTAATTGGCCCACGCACCGGGGCGAAAGTGTCTAGCACTGAGACACGGGTGAGCCCTGACTCGGAAGGAGGGGAGGCCACTAGTCCTTTTCAGGGCTTTAAATAGTCATAATACACGAGAGTGGACACATGACTATAATAAAAGATCAGATCATTTGCGCAAATCTACACAGAATAGAAAAATGGATCTCTTTAATCAACTTCAAGATTTTTATTTTTTTTATAATGGATGGAGTCTACGCAATTGAAAGGATTGAAAAGGAATGGAAATATAAAGTTAAGAGAGACATTATATTCAAGCATGTCAACAACCTGAACTTGGCTCAACAACTTGTAGCGGGTATGGCAGAGGAGAAGTGGGGAAGATTAGAGGTTTTATTCAACCGAAATATGTACGAGTAGGCTCCTTGAAACAGGCCCTTGATAACGTCATCGAAGGGACATCCTTTCTACAAGACTTCTTCCATTTAAGCAAGTGGTCTCTTGTTAAACACTTGGATATAGACTCTTTACAAACAGCTAAAGACCTCATGAAAAAAGCACTGATGGATGACTCAAGAACATTAATGAAATATGGACAAAATAACGGAAGGAGAAAAAAGTCAGAAAGAAAAAAGAAAACTTTGAAAAATGAAATAACAATAGGTTGAAGATACAAGCAAAGTTTAGAGCTCTGGGACATCTAGACTTGATGCCAGATTTAGAAGAAGAAGAAGAAGAAGAAGAAGAAGAAGAAGAAGAAGAAGAAGAAGAAGAAGAAGAAGAAGAAGAAGAAGAAGAAGAAGAAGAAGAAGAAGAAGAAGAAGGGAATTTTGGAGAGAGTCAGAAGCTGGTGGAAAAAGTGGAGAAATTAGAAGAAGAAAACAAAGGCCCTTTTCAGGACCACTTTCTATACCTCGAAAAGATTATAATGTTTTATATTGCCTAAATAGGTTATAAAACATACATCAAGCTACATTTATCAACACGACGAACTCTTGACGTCACTGTACTTGTACATTGCTAAAGTGTTGACAAATGTCCAGTACCGAAACGTCATCCCATATGTGCCATAACTCTTGTCGCTATACAGTCTCAAGGTGTGCTAGTCACTAATACAAAATTTACATTGTCCGTATACTATCCCAGGGTCTGCCATTTATCCATATAAATCGTGTCCGTTTACTATCTCAGGATGATTTTTAATGATAACTCCCATTGTTCGTATACTATCCCCATTACTACTGATAATCCTGATAAATTTTCTTCGTTAAATAATTTATTCTCTAGTTTGCTTCTTATTTTTGTTCCTTTTTCTTTTTGTTTTTGTCATATTTGTAACATTTCACGACTGTTGATATTTCTGGTCAATGATATCTCTCACATGACTGAAGCTTAAATATTGATTGGTCAATTTATTAGTGTTCTTTAATTTAACTTTCTGTTAGATGTCAAACAAATGTTCAGAAAGAAATTGGATCTTCGAAATCTATATATTTGCACAGAACGATCAGTGTGATGGATTTCACTCCATCCATGCTCTCCACAATCACCCCCATACTGACTTGTTTAGGTTACGTTAATTTGGAGTAATTCTTTGTAAGGTGAGGTTTCATGAAAGAAAATTGTACATAGTAAACACTTTGTCATGGCAACATGCGTATTTGATTGAGTAATTGCACGCAGATCACGTGATGTTGGCGCAGTTGAAAGAAGTTTAAATGCTGGCATGAATATGTCAAGACATAAATTTCGTAACCCTTTGTTATATATCGTCAATTTTCCGTATTTTCCATTTTGCAAGGTTTTTCAAACTCTTTATTTTGTTCACTCTGGTATTTCACATATCAAGCATGACTTAACTCCTTCATGCTCCAAAGCACCGATTTTCTCACATTTGTCACATTCTAGAAATTCAGCATTTAAAAAAAGCAAGTCAAAGTTTTCATGCGTCTTTGTGATCTGTGTATCCTTTCAGCAACTGTTTAAACAGTATCATCTTTTAGTTTTTTTTCCAACAATTCGTCATTTAATTTCCGTATTGCAAGGACTTTTTACTGTTGATTCTTTTTTATCTAAAAGCTTGTGATAAATTTAGGCATCATAAATATTTGCATGGAGTCAGACATCACAAAAGCGTAGGAAAATCTACGTAATTTCCAGAAAATGAACCTTAACGAGGAGAGGAGATACAAAAGAAAGAATAAACTGAGGAAAAGATAAAAATAAAGAAAAACTAAATAGGGAAATAAAACGAATTTACGGCCAAAATGCATGCAACCTGCATAATAAAGTGCAACTTAAATTGCATTGATCAGAAGTCACAAAGTACGATCTTTGTGTAATGTGGATTAGTCTGGTAGAAATATTAGCTGGTTGCTAATTTGGTTTGAGGTTCAGCATGTAAGGTGTGGACACAGACATGTTCAAGGGTTTAATCAGTAAAAACACACAGTTTCGTAATGCTGAAGGTATCCGGAACATTACCCTTTTTCTCTTTACCTCCTTCGCTTTGCAAGTATTTAACTATTACTTGAAATAGTAACGAATGATATAAATAAAATCAGTGATATATGTCTATCGATGCTGTCTAGTTTTATGGGGTAGTTAATTAAAAATAACATAACATTAAAAAAATAAAGCAAAAAGTATTTAAAACAGCAAACGCCAAAAGAAACAAACAGCTCTTCCTCTGTCGTTTTTTTAACAACAACAACAACAACAACAACAACAACAACAACAACAATAATAATAATAATAATAATAATAATAATAATTATTATTATTATTATTATTATTATTATTATTATTATTATTATTATTATTATTATTATTATTATAGTAATAAAAACAACAATATTGCTAATAGCAGTAGCAGGAGCGAGACCAATAACAACAAAAATAATAATATTGATGCTACTGCTACTACTATTACAAATAATAATAATAATAATAATAATAATAATAATAATAATAATAATAATAATAAGAAGAAGAAGAAGAAGAAGAAGAAGAAGAAGAAGAAGAAGATGTTGTTATTGTTGTTGGGCTTAACGCCATTTTTCAGCACATGATAGGCTATTCATGGCGGCCAGTATTAAGAAGAAGAAGAAGAAGAAGAAGAAGAAGAAGAAGAAGAAGAAGAAGAAGAAGAAGAAGAAGAAGAAGATGATGATGATGATGATGATGATGATGATGATTCATAAGAAGATGATGATGATGACGATGACGACGACGACGACGACGATGATGATGATACAACTTATCTTCCAAAAAGAAAGATCGTGTCAAAATCTGGAGTACAAGAAGAAATGGGAGACATTTAGGTTGCTGAAACTTAAGCCAGATCATTGAAATATTTTTGCGCATTCTTTACCTTCCGTTATGGCTAGCCCTCTTGAACTGCTTACTAAAAACGCCTAATAATTTCTATAGGTAAAACGCTGGAAGCCTATCTCTTTGTTACTAGGCTCAATCTTGAACCAGATCACAACGTGGCTAATGTTGTTGATTACTGTTCGTACTGCCATATACCTCAAGTCCCAGTGCTAATAATATATACACTGATTTGCCCTCGTATAATGAAACGGCAAATCAAGGTCTATCTTGATAGACCCAGATCTGTCGACGATTTATACAGCTCTGGGTCTATGTAGTTTGCAGTTGCACTTGACTTACAAGCAAGTATAGACGGAAGTATATAAAACAATTTTGAGGTATTTTAGGAGAGAAAAGTAAAATCTGTCTTAACATGGAATTACAATTCTGAAAAACATGCGTAAGGGCAGATATATTTCCGACATGGAAAAGGAAAGGAGTTACGAAATAAGCGTGTCGTCACTGTGGCGATATAGATTTTGTTTGACAATTCCTACCCCACCCCTTCTTGCACCGCCACTGCACATGTTTTCTTGTTACACCTTTCTTGACACGGCAAGATGAGTACATTCCACGTACTCTACTGGTCATATCTAAGATTCAACATATGCTCAAAACCCGCCTACTAATGACTGACCTTATCATAGCATCGGCCCTTACCCCAAACAAGGATAGTGTCTGTGTTCTGTCTAGCACAAGGTAATACAGCTATTGGAAAGAACGTTGTTGTCCCCAGTAAATAGGCTGAAAACGAAAATGAAAATAGATATGGTTTATTATTACTAATAGACTTTGAAAAAGCATTTGATTCAATTGACAGGACCTTTGTACAAGAAGCTTTACAATCTTTCAATTTTAGTGATTCTATTTGTAAGTGTTTTAGGCTGTTTTGTAATGAATCTAAAAGTTGTGTTATAAATAATGGGCAAATGTCATCTTTTTTTAGACTAGAAAGAGGAAGTGGTCAAGGAGATCCCCTTGCACCTTACTCGTTTATTATTGGGGTTGAGATTTTAGCTATAACTTTAAAGCAAAATGTGGATGTACGGAGACTGATCTTTGATGTCAATGAATATAAATTGGGTCAGTATGCCGACGACGCTTTTATTCTTCTTGATGGATCTCAACTTTCTCTTAAAGCAGCTATGAATATCTTGCAAGGTTTTTTTCTATTATCTGGACTTAAATGCAACATAACAAAAAGAAACGTCATTTGGATTGGAAACAAGAAATTTTGTAATGAAAGTATATGTCCCGATATTGGCCTAATTTGGTCCTCCCTGGGGGCCCCGAGTGGCCGAGTGGTCCAAAGCGCTGTCCGTTACGGATCACTGCCATCTCACCTCTGTTTGCGTGTGTTCGAGTCTAGGATTCGGCTAATGTAGATATGTGAGAAAGCTTGCCAGTAGCTTCTCGTGGGTCGGTGGTTCTTTCCGGTGATTTCCCGGTTTCTTCCTCCACCATTAATACTGGCCGCCATGAATAGCCTATCGTGTGCTGAAAAATGGCGTTAAGCCCAACAACAAACAACAAACAAACATCTTTTCTAAGCACTTCCATCTTTTTTTAGACTAGAAAGATGATGTCATCAAGGAGATCCCCTTGCAACTTACTCGTTTATTATTGGGGTTGAGATTTTAGCTATAACTTTAAAGCAAAATGTGGATGTCAATGAATATAAATTGGGTCAGTATGCCGACGACGCTTTTATTCTTCTTGATGGATCTCAACTTTCTCTTAAAGCAGCAATGAATATCTTGCAAAGTTTTTTTTCTTTTGTCTGGACTTAAATGTAACATAACAAAAACAAAAGCCATTTGGATTGGAAACAAGAAATTTTGTAATGAAAGAATATGTCCCTATATGGGCCTAATTTGGTCCTCCTCAAACTTTACACTCCTTGGCATAGATTTTTCACCAGATCTACAACAAATGGTGAAAATTAATTATATGAAGAAACTAACAAAGGCAAAACGAATATTGGCAAGCTGGAGTCAAAGACATCTGTCAGTTGTTGGTAAGGTAATTGTAAAAACCCTTGTTCTGTCCATATTTATACATCTTTTCTCAGCACTTCCAAATCCATCAGCCAAAGTTGAAGCAGAACTAAATCGTACATTATTTAAATTTGTATGGAGTGGAAAGGTAGAGAGAATGAAACGCGATATATTAGTTGCCCCAGAGAACGAGGGAGGACTCAATATGATACATATATTCTCATTTATTAGGTATATTAAGATAAGATGGGTAAAATGATTATTGGAAAATGAAAATGGAGCTTCGCAGAACTTAGTCAATACAATTATACTCAGAAATGAAAAGGATATTTGGAACTTAGGGAGAAGGAAATTAGAAGAATTTAGTAAGCTTATTAAAAACAGTTTTAGAAAGATGTCATTTAGGCAGTATCTTATTGGAAAGAGGAACCGCAAAGTGCAAATGAGTTCTTATCCATGAGCATTTTTAATTTTATCCCCCCAAATGTTCTATCAATATAAATCCTGGACAGAAGCCGGTTTTGAAATTTTGAATAATTTAGTAGATGATCATGGCAATTTATTACCTTTTAAAATGATAAAACA
This sequence comes from Potamilus streckersoni, assembly GCA_016746295.1. Classification (NCBI taxonomy): domain Eukaryota; kingdom Metazoa; phylum Mollusca; class Bivalvia; order Unionida; family Unionidae; genus Potamilus; species Potamilus streckersoni. Next base: position 2,902,773 of record JAEAOA010001748.1, on the reverse strand, counting down.
AAAAAATAGAAGAGATGACTTCTTGAAATACTTCTCCTTAAAAACCAAAATTCCAAAAGCATGGAAAGATGCCATAAAAAAACATTTAGTACATAATAAGTTTGAAAGGCAGGAGGATAAAATAATGGATCTGAAAAAATATAATTCACTCAAGTTTGTTTACAAAGATCTTTTAAAAAGGGCTAAAAGGCAACATACTGCTAAGCAAGAATCTTGGACGCAATTATTAAATACAAATATAAGTAGTGAGGAGTGGTCTGAGATTTATAGCAGGGCGAAGTTTGGTACCAAGGATACTCAATTAATCTCTTTTAACTTTAGACTAATCCACAGAATAATCGCTACTAATGATTTTTTGAAAATAATAAACATATTGAACGACAACAAATGTATGTTTTGTAAGAGAGAGAAGGAAAGAATTGAACATCTCTTCTGATTGCAATATTACTTCACAGTTCTGTTTCAGTTTTATTGAACATTTTGTACCATCTTGCCCAAATATTGTACATTTGTCTAAAAAAGAAACACTTTTAGGAAGTGAACAACTGGACAGTTTGTGTAATTTCTTGCTTATTTTGGGAAAATATTATATTTATACTTGCAGATTCAATATGCAAAATCATTCCATCTATGCTTTTAAGCAGAGAATTGTAATGTATAAGAACGTTGAATATGCTGCTAAGATAAACAAAAAAGAGGACCAATTTCTGAAGAAATGGACCTCAATAGATCAATCGGTAACTTGTAACTGATCGGATGGTATTCAGGAACAAAACACTATTTTCTAAAGCTTGTGTCACCTACATTGTGCCATATGCATGTGTGCATGAGTGTGTTCATGTTTGTGTTGTCTTTTATTTTTTCTTTCTTTTAATATAGATTATACTTATTTCCCTATTTTATCTGGAAACAAGAAATTTTGATTGTAAGGTGACCTTGGGATTGTTCCCCGACCCCATTGGTCAACCTATTACGGAAATGATACAATTTTGAGGAAAAAAAGAAAAAAAAGGCTGAAAACCTGGTATTAGATATAAATGTTGTCTTACACACACACACACACACACACACACACACACACACACACACACAACACACACTTTTTTGCTTCATCCACGATAATGGAAATTATTAGCTATCAGATCCTGCATTTAATCGGTAAGAACTATCAAATATGGGTAAGAACTATCGATTATGGATTAGAACTATCGATTACCAAAACAATTTGTATCCCGTGTGTCCCATTTGCATTGTTTTAAATCAACGAATAATTCATCATCATCATCATCATCATCATCATCATCATCATCATCATCATCATCATCATCATCATCATCATCATCATCATCATCATCATCGTCATCATCATCACCAACACCACCACCATCACTACCACCACCATCATCATCATCACCACTATCACCACCACCACCACCATCATCATCATCATCATCATCATCATCATCATCATCATCATCATCATCATCATCATCATCAATCCCTTAACCAAAGAAGTCGTTGAGATCCACACTTTACTTTACAACCAATTCTCTCCATCATTCCCTGTTCTCTACTGCCATTTGGGAATCTCCAAATTCCATGCCTGTTTACTCCTTAATGTTGTCTTCCCACCTGTTTCTGTCTGCCTCTTCTTCTGCAGCCATTTTAAGAAAGGAAAAGAAAATTTCTAAATTCTAAATTGAATATATATATATATATATATATATATATATATATATATATATATATATATATATATATATATATATATATATATATATATATATATATATATATATATATATATATATATTTATATATATATATATATATATATATATATATATATGCAATAAACTGACGACGAACAGTACAGTCTATACAAGCTGGTTGTATTTATAGTTTTAACACATGTGGAGACAGCCATGTAGAGGTTTACAAACACAACGTTTTTGTGTTTATTTGTTTGTCGTATATATGTTTTGTATTTGCCTTTGAAAAAGAATCATAAAGAGTCGAAAGCGCTTAGGCTAGTTAGTTACTAGTTTCGTACTGTTCGTCGTCAGTTTATTGCATCTATTTTAATCAATCACTGACACACGTGATCCCTTGGTGGATCCAGTACGCTTGAAAGGGTTGTTATTCGCCATATGATTTGTATTCTTTATATATATATATATATATATATATATATATATATATATATATATATATATATATATATAACTTGTTTTACGAATAATGGACTTAGTGTGTGAATTACCGCCAGCCCGCACGGTAAACTACTTTTTTATTATCGATAATGCATACAATTTGAAACCTGCTGCTTACGTAGTGTTACTTGTGTTCACACAAGAAAGCAAAGGATATGCTTAGGAGCAAATGAGAGCTAAATGTAAATGTTACCTATAAATGTTTTGATTGGCTGTATCAAAATGATTTATATAAGTTTATTTGTGGACACCCAACATCTTTGTTCCAGTACATAGAAATGACACACCCCAAACCCTGTTCCAGTACATAGAAATGAGACACCCCACAGCCTCGTTCCAGTACATGGAAAAAGAGACATTCCGCAGCCGTGTCCGAACATATAGGACTGGCTGGAGTTTAAGAAATGCCCCTCCCTATCATGTGCCATCAAATATCTCTTCGGCCCTCCCTTTTTGATCTATTGGACATTTTCGTATAAATTTCTTTGAATGAATAAAAACTGAACATTCTTGTAATCTTAATCCCAGAATTATTCTCGTTCCTGGGGTAATTTAATTTAAATGATCAGAATGGTGTACATATAAGTTGGAGTGTGCATAAAGGAGTATGCGGTTTGATTTACAGTATAAATTACAACTTCGATGGTGATTGATGAGTGTCAGTTTTTTCCCAGACACTTTAAATGGCAATGTGTGGAACAACAATGACTGAAATCGATCCACTTCACCTGAAGATTAAAACCGGTATAGTCTTCTCAACAAGAAATAAATTCTTCCCGTGTTTTGGGTGCTGAAATTATTTTATCTCTACAAGCCATGCAATTCCATTTATGAACCTACCTTTCTACAATAGTTTGTCACCCTTTCTCTAAAATTACCATACTATGTAGACATAGAATTGAACGTATGTCCGAGGACAATGATTTTTATTTTCTTTAGTGCATCTGAGTTGTTATGTAGGAAAAGCTTGGTGGCTATTATTATTTTGTAACTCCACGCTATGAACACGAGAACTAGCTTTTGCCAACATATCAATTCAAAATTTCTCCTCGTCCATTCTATTACGTCTGAACGTGTTAAATCGCTAAGACTTAACGGGAAGGTGTTTCCGAACTAGGACTAAACGAAAATAGCTAGTATACTCGGGCGTCTATTTTTTTTTTCTTGCCTGCCACGGATGATTATGAAAAACAATTTTTGTTTATTCTCGGAACTCGATTTTTAAATAATGTCTATGAAGAACACATTATTTGTTAGCCCAAACTTCTAGTTCACTCAATATCGGTCACAACACTAAACGTTGCACAAAAAAAAAAATTGGTATGATGTTTGAGTAATCAGGAACATAACGGTCAACATTATATTCATTTGTTTCTTTTTTAAGGAATGATTTCCCACAGCAAATTCAATGGACTTTGAATATGACTGGTAAATAGGAATACTTGTTTACGTTTATCTTAATAACCATGTATATTCATTGATCAAGGATGCACAGAAAATGGTATATTAGAGCTGCGACACAGATTGACATTGGCTCCATAGTCCAAGGGAAGAAACTCCTGGAATTGATTTCTGTATCAGACGCTAATTGTTTGTAGCACTAGTGGTGCTAATCCAATTCCCATAGTAAACCTGTGCAAACACCATTATATTAAAAATTAAATAACTTTAATTTCTGAGTACACACGATCAAACCTATACTTATCAGCATAGATGCATCCCGAATGACAGTTTCTCTGCAGCAAAAAAAACCCAAACACCTCTCCCTCCCCCCGAAAAAATAACAACAAAAAACAAATATGAGAAACAGCATTTTCTTGATCAACTCGCTTCAATTCCGCACCAAACAGTCAAGTGCTAATTTAAGTAATTAGTGTTTCAACAATAAGTCTGTTAAAGGACTGAAATTCCAACAATTAAAGTGTATATTTTGTAAGCTACAACTACGTTCTCAAAAGATTCTTTTAACTAAAACATAACTTTCATTATCAACCCATATATACTAATTTTGTGTTAACCCATTTCCAGACTGGTTCCCATTTTTCCATCAGTCAAAACCGCGAGTCCTCTAGCCGCATTGTTCAGTAGAAATGATCATCTTATGGTTTAAAGCAGTGGTTCCCAATCTTCAGGTCGCGACCCAAACCAGGGTCTTGAAAAAGTTCTGGAGCGTCGCGCATGGTCGATAGGATTTTTGTTTGAGGATGGCAAAACTTATCACAATATGGAGATATTGTCATGAGGTTAAAATATCCTATTTTTTGGGTCAAGGCCACGAAAGGTTGGGAACCACTGAGCATAAGACATTTTAGATACAGAAATTTAAAAGACGAAGAAAGAAGCACTTCAAGAAAAGACCTTACAACAAAAGCCATATAAACTTTATAGACAGAATGATTAATCTACATATTTCTTCAGTTTAATCCATATTCATGTGCTGTCTTTAAGACAGAATAAAGGCGGTTAATAGAAAGAGGTTTAAATCTGAGGCTGGTTTAGGCCTAATCACGGAGAAGCGTGACGACCCATACTGGCATGGCTACTGATGCACATGTCCTACAGAGAGAAAATGAAATGTAAACAAAGTTACCTAAATTTGACACGGACTCCAGCATGTATGCGTGTTTTCTTAAATTAGGAACGTATTTAACGAATCTAAAGCAAAATTAAACTCTAAATTATTGGCGTCAATTGCTCGTGTCAATGCTACAATTCATTTTCACTTGAAAGCGTTCCACTGTATGGTGCGTATTTAATGTGTTGAAGTGTGACAAGTATAGCCTAACCGCTAGATGGTTTGATAATGCCATACTAATTTATATGCTCAATTATGGCAGGCACGAACATATATCAGAACTTTAACATATACACTTCCTCTTTTTTTTACTGGAACTTACGTTAAAGTTAAATTATTTTTTTTTCTGAAACGTGACGTGCAATTTCAGAACATGTAGAACACGAGATATTTCTCGCCCATGATGCACTTTCTCATATCGTGTCTTGGAAAGTAAACTTTAGTTACTCATTTAGTTGGTTTTGTTTTTACTAGAATATTTAAATTATTGACGTTGCCCGAAGTGGTATCCAAAGCATTAAATGAGTTGGGTGTTAAAGAGTGTTTATATTTTTTTTAATGAAGAAAAGCGATATGATTGCACAGTGTTCTTAATGAAGAAAAGCGATACAATTAATCAGTGTGCATGGGGGGTAATGACAATCCAGATAAATCTTCATCAAAATGATTATTAAAGTACGCAGTTTAGAGTAAAGCACCTTCTGAAGATTGGTTTATCTACGAAACACGTTGTGAGCCGCGTGACAGGTGTTTCAAATACGGAGGCCCAATTAAGTAGCATAATACCGAAGCGTATGCATGCATTGTTTTAATATGGCAGCTTTTCAGTTGGCAATACGTTCTTGACATTATTCTTTTCAACAGATTTTTATCGCAATCAAAGTGAAGCAATATGCATGGGTTACAGGTTCATGTAAGTGAAATAATTTTTTGAACACCATGAATGCATACAATATAAAATTGTAACACCTTTATCAGCCTCTGTATGTAACCTGTCGGTTACGAGAAAGTGAATTTCCTTTCTCGTGCCAATTAGGTGTACTTTTAATTATAGGGTGATCCATTTGAAAGGTGATGGGGAGAGTACCAAGGGCAAATTCGGTTCGCATATGCGACATTTTCATGCTATGAAAGTGTATGTAATATTGGGAGCTCAGTCATGACCCAGAAGCTGTGACTCCACTGTGTAAAAACGTGTCCAGGAAACGTTAATTTTAATCAAATAATAAACATAAAGTAATACAAGACGATGATAAAAAGAACACATTTTCTGTGGATAATCCATCGTTAAGAAAAAAATCCAATATGCAAGAGGAAACGTTTTTCTCGTATGCCTCCTTAGTTTTGAAATATTTAAAAGCTAAAATAAATAATCTGGCCAGATGTATTTCTATGCAGAATGCATGATACGCTGCCATATTTGTTGTTATATTGTTTGTATTCGTGGCGTGCAATTTGTGCTTCTGAAATACTAGCTTACTGTTCACGCACATAAATGTTCAACCCAATATTCTTGCCATTGTACATACAGAATTCAATACATGTCTTTCGAGATTTGTACCTTTGACACCCATTGACAACTTTAATTTGAAAACGATACCAATTATAAACATAAATCGCCTTAATTGTTGGAGAAAATTCTGTTGCAATAATTTTCTCTGCATAGTACGCTTTTATGCATGTAGTAAGTACCTCTTAAACATTTGGCGACTAATTTTTGTCTGCTATATTCATCCGAAGGCAAGGACAAACTCTATTCATCGTATCGCAAAATTTCGATGGACATATATAACACTGACAATTACCTTGGAGTAAACAAATATTAGGGTTTAAAGGACTGAGCTGTTGCATGAATAATAGCAGAGATGTTTGGTTACAAGAAACAAACCCGTGATACAACCTTTTCTCCGCCTGGGATGCTGGAGGTCGTAAGTTCGAACCCCGGCCGAGTCATACTAAATAAATGGTACTAACAGCTGCATCACTTGGCGCTCGGCATTAAGAGGTTATTGTTAGGACTGATCGGCACGGTGTCAGGATAATGCGACTGGGCGGGACATTATTCTACATTTCTGCGGCATGAGGCCCAGTACTAGACAATATTATAAACTGCCACATTGCAGATATCGTAGCGATTTGATTGAAAAATTGTTAAAGCTACGTTAAAAATCCAAGTCACACACACACACACACACACATACACATACACACACACTTTACTAATGTTACATGCACCATGCTTAATCCTAGTTTTCAATCCATCCTAAACACGCATACTCTCAGCGATATTAATTTACTTAATGAGCATACTTTTTCAATTGCAAACCCGTCATTATCATCAGTTGCCACCTGTCCTTCCATATTCTCGAGTCATCTAATGATGGTGCAACGGGTTGCAAAATTCGATACCTGCAAATAGTATCATTCATAAAGCTAGTAAGTTAAATACATGCAATAGTGGGATCCACTGAACCAAGGACTCTAAAATAACTAGCACTATATCACCACCACTACTCTGGCTAAGGCCACTTCGAGTATTAGCCTCCTAAGCCCGGATTATATTGAACTTAGGGAATAAATCGAATGCCAGAACAGGCCCATATAATGTACTATATAAAGATTTAAAAGACAACTAGAGTATTTAAGAGATCTTAAAATGACTTGTAAGATCTAGAACCCCTCTTAACGACTTGACCATGTGCACCGTCTCATTGGGCCTTTTACTATCACTACAACTCTTGCAACAGCAACACCAATAATATTATTACCATGATTATAATTATGATTATTAATAGTAGTAGTAGTAGCAACAGTATTACTAGCAGCAACAGTAGTAGTGGTGGTGATAGTAGTAGTAGTAGTAGCTGAATTTCTGCTTGCATGAATTATCGACACATATCTATCTAATATTGAACTGATATAAACTTTATCAGGTAGAGCAAAGTTTTTGATTGCCAAGTAAAGATTTGATTAAAATCGACAGATAATAATCTCTCATATCCTCAGCCGGTATGACATTTTAACTGAAATTGAACTGTCAAGACCTGTTTTCTTGTTCACATTTTGTTCACGCCCATATACTGTGAGCAAAATGAAACTCATGTTTCAAATAACACTAATGGCTTCAGTCAATGTATTGAATGATTTTAAGATTTTAAATGCAGTCATAAGCGCTGTTTATATTCAAGTTGAAACTATGCAGTACAGTTTTATTGAAATTTCAACAAACTTCTTGCATGAAGTGGAATAGTCAAGGAGTGTAAATGGTGGTACGTGTCATATGGCTGTTGAATGATACATACACACCATATTACTGGAATTCTGTAATTAGTGTTTTGTACCCGAAACATCTGAAACAAACGATGACTAACTAAATACCTATATGTACGATTTATTCTTGAAGCCGCTATTAAAATAATGCAGAAGATAGACATTTTGTTGATTCACTTGGAAATTCCAAGGTATTCACGATAACACGTCACTATTAGAAGACTGCTTTTGAATGCCATTGGATAGTCTTTATTAACGTGCTATCCGAAGCAGCGCTGCTCTATATGCCTGTCATTATTGCTAGTAGATGCGATTTCGTGCTTTTCTGGAGTCCAACGTTGAACTCCTCGAGGGCCTGGTCCACTATTCGGAACCAGGTGCTTGTCTGTCTTCCCGCTGGCATTAGGTTTTACTTACGACGAATTTTTTTTTATGTTAATCAGCGGGTGCTCTAGCAATGTGGCCACAGCAATGTAATCGTCTAAACCTGATGATATATGTGACCGTCGGTTGGTTCGTTCAGTCTTTGATCTCTGCATTCGTGATATATCAGGCGTATGTGACGCAGAGGTTGTTGTCAAGGCAGTATTGACCAAAGGCACTAGGCCTAGTCATCACCGCTGTAAGCATCCTTTTTCTCCGCAAGACTGTTAAACTTATACGATATACAGCTGGATCTTGATAACAACGATGTTCTTTGAACGCCAGCTGTATCTATCCAGTTTTCGTGCTGTCAAGAATGGTTTTGATGCGACGGTTGATTTATGATGATTCGCAGCTATTGGAGTAAGCAGCTGAAATACGTAAACGAGTCCTGTCCTTCAACCTCATGCCCTTGTAGAAAGCTTGCTGAAGTCATGACTTGTGGGGATGGGAGTCCTATGGATTTTGATATTACTTCAGTTAATCTCAACAACGAAAATTCTGGCTTCTTTCTACATGATGTCCAGACTGAGGAGCAAGAGCTATAACACCTCAGACAGTAGATCAATGTCGTCGGCAAAATCAAGATGGGTTATAAATTGGTCACCTTCAATTATACAAAATGTCCCTTTCATGCCATTCGTTTCGGCGTCCAGTATGTTGGTGTTATGACAACGTTCGGTGCGGTGGTACATCCTCGTTGAACGTCGCTGATGAAGGCATGAAATCATTGCGAACATTTACCATTCACTCGAACGCAGCTAATGGTGTATACAGGGTTTTTGTCTGGTTGACGCACCTGTCAGGAAGTAAAACATGGCTCTTGAATAGGAACTAGATGGCAGGTCGGTCTACCGAGTCAAACGCAGCTTTTAGGTAAAGTTAGGCTCTCCAATTTGTTTTCGGAATGTATCGCGGGTTTGTATCAATCTGTTGAACGTATTCATGCAGTCATTGGATGACATCTCATGTAAAGCTACTCTATTCTTTCCTGCACATTTACATTTTTTTCCACGGAGCAGATAGTAGGTTCATGCCACGATAATTACTACAGCTCTGATTACTGCCCTTGTCTTTGTAGAATGACGGGATACCTTTTCCCCAATCAAAAAGGATGTCGCCTGTATCCCATACAGAAAAAAACTACTAACCTGGTTAGCCACCGTACGCAACATTATTCAGGATCACACGTTCATCTTTCGTCGTGCATTAGGTTGCGTATAAGGCATCGGCAAGAGAGCTCCGCAGCAGCCCTATGGGTGACAGTGCCCACATTCCCTCGTCTCTTCGCAAATCTCGGTTATGCCGAACTGTCTTAGTTTCACATCGGTGTGTTTTCCATCATTTCTCTAGCTAAGGTTACTATATGTTAACTTATCTACACCTTGGCAGATAGATCAGACTTTTTAGTGCTTCGGCACTGTGAATGGCAAGGGATGCAGTGGTAAGCCATTACATCCTATCAAAATCAAGTTGTTCAAATCTTAGCACTTTTTCTCCATGATCGAGACAATGAGTGCACACAACTGGAACGGTCTCATAGATAAGCTATTCCCATTTCCGGTCTATTTCTACTGCCGGTCTATGTTTGTATAAATACATCCTTCCCCTCAAATACAGCCGTAATGGCTTGTTTCTGGTATGTTGGCAGACTTTCAATATTATATTTTCAAAGTATCCTTTTGAAGTCAAATGTCACCACCATAATCGGACGAAATACAATACACCGCTGATGCTGTTGGTTAATTGGTATTATATATTAACAGAGGCAACTCGTGAACTCCAATAGATGTCGCTAATGCAAATCACTGAACTATCAGATCGATCCGCCAAGGTGTAAATAGGTTAACATATTGGAACCTGGGTTAGCGAAGGTTCGAACGTCATAACGGCATTTTTCTGGTCTTCTTTACTCCTTCCTCCAGTTGCAGTGTTTTCTCTCGTTTTCATTTCGATAGCTGCAACTTTAATAGTGTTTTACGGTGTTAACCTAAAGCCAGACCCTCACCATTCATCCCGGACATGTTACTATTATCGAGTGCTCCTAGGAGTTCTCGTTTGCACAGCACACTAGTACACAACTAAGAAATGAAAGATAGGGAGAGAAAACTTAAATGTTATATATTTGAGACATTCGACGTCAATATTGTTACAATCCCCGTATTTGAACATGAATTTCAAATGCATGTTCGACCAAGATAGGTATAATGATAGTGAATGGGTAGATAGGTAGGTAGGCGGGCAGATAGGTAAATAGATAGACGGCAGTAAAGATGGATGGTAGATGGATGGATATGTTTACGATGAAATTAATGCATAAATCGTAAGGCTGGTCACCGCACTTACGCGATACAGTCCCAGCTTGTGCTGTGTCAGACAAATTTACTGCTAATTGCATTATACGGGATATAAAAATCCCTTCGCCACTCAAGGTCAACGGAATAGCATCATCATATATTATTTTTTATTTATGTATAGGTCTCCTGATTTAGAGGAAAATTAGTTGGATTTTACGCATTTATGTACCTTATTGGTTTCAAAGAATGTTGTTATTGTTGTTGTTATAAGGTTTAACGCCATTTTTCAGCACAAGATATACATGGCAGGGCCAGTATTAATGGTTGAGAAAGAATACTGGAAAACCCCGGGAAGATCTGTCGTATCATACTTCTTAGGCAAACCTGGATTTCTGAAGTTTGTTAGGCACAGGCATAAACAAACAACTCAGACCCTTGTCTATCGGCACATTATGTGACTGCAGAGTATGATTTCATGCATTTGAACCAAACGTATCCGCTAGGTAAGACGGTAGACATATGGACTGAATTAGATATAGCGACTTAGTAATCTACTCAAGGATATATAGAAAAAAGTTGTTTTTTTTTCACTTAATTTAACGAGAGCAATCTAGGGGACTAAACAGCATCATTTTCAGAGAGATGGCACTACCGGAATTCTTGGAATGCAAACATACCAACACTTAAATCTGTCGGCCGATATCGCCGTCGTACTTTGTGCTAATTGGGTCCAATGAACATGGAAGAAATTTAATTGCTGTAAGTGAGTGAATGTATGCGTATCACAGTAGAAATCCTCTTCAAGGTCCTCCGGCAGATGCCCTCGTTGAGATGGCACTAATTGTCCGAATTTTTTGAATAAGATTTGGAAAGTTTTCTGCCAAATACAATTACACAAATTAAGGAAAGAATATTCTGCTCTTGTCGCTTTAAGCTGATCGTTTTAAGAATTCATTATAGATTACTTTTTACATGCACTTGAATGAATTGTGCAAGTGATTCAAAAGATTACGGTTACTTACGAATGGCGCTCAAAATTAAATCGCAACACAAAAAAGACTGATTTTCAGTGCCCCGCCAATCCGCACTGCAGACGTGACACTTAAGATACCTGATAATGATGGTAACGCAAGAAACACCTCTAACCGCGTAGTCTAGTTGCCTCTATTACAGCAGCTAAGCTGAAAAGATCTTTCACAGCATGGTGCATGTTTAATCAACAAGTAAGAAGCTGATGCAGAAAATACAAAAACAGTCACAGCGTTGATGAATTTTCCAACGGGGGGGGGAGAGAGATGATATCGTAATTTGGAGAAAGAAAGGAAGCTTGTAACCTTTGTCGTTATTAGTGAGGCCGGATATGGTCAAGTATTTGGGGGTGGGGTGGTCCAAAATTTCAAAAAGGACCTAGACGGTAGTAAAATTTCAGAAGACAAGAGACTATATTTGTGTGGGTGTGTGTTTACGTTCTGTTATAGTCGGATTAGACAACTCAGGGCATGCATGAAAGTACGTGCAAATAAGTTGTTGTTCTGTGGCTTAACGCCATTTTTCAGTACATGATTGGCTATACATGGCGGCCAGTATTAATGTTGGAGGAAGAAACCGGGGGCCCTCATTCAAAGGAATTTATTTATTTTTGCTGCATCTGCGAAGGCATTGTATATACTGGGTTTGGAAAGAGGAAATAGAATGGGCATTTCTAATCTCAACTGGAATACTATTCCAGAGCAAAGTTCCAGAGTATTGGAAACTTTTTTTTAAAAATAATTCCGTATTTGGTTTGGGAATTTTGTAATGTTTGGTAGACATTGATCGCAGGTGGGGAGTATTTCCAGGTAGCCTATACTTGAATAGTGATTGTAAATATTCAGGAGCATTATTATTGGCTATCCTGTACATTAATTTGGCTTTTCTTAAACAGATTCGGTCTTTAATAGGTAGTATTTTTGTCTTACCAACTAAATTTTCCTTGCTTTCTTTCTGGATTGATATTAACTCAAAAGCTCTTTTTTGGAGATGTGCCAGCTTTGCTAAGTTTTTATCATTTGAATTACCCCATACTGTATTACAGTAGTCTAAATAAGGTTGTATGTAACTGTTATAAAATAGTTTTCTCTGCTTTTCCGGAAGAAAGTGTCTTATCCTACTGAGAAGCCATAAACTTTTATTGACTTTTTTACTGATATGTTTGATATGTTCAGTCTATGATAGGTTATTATCTACCAAAACACCAAGTAGACTATCGTGACAGACCATTTGCAACCTTTTATCCTTCCATGTCAGACATAGTTCATCGCTATCAAGTTTTGTTCTTTTGTTCTGTGTTGAGATAAGTAATATTTTAGTTTTACCAGCATTAACCACCATGCCATTGCATGTGCACTAGTATTCTAGTTTGTTTAGGGCATTCTGTAAAGAAATTTCGAGTTCTTGTTTTGTGTTTTGGATGTCTGAAAATGTTGTGTCATCTGCATAGAGATCTGTAGATGATACTGAATCCTTTAGTACAAGTGGTAGGTCATTAATAAATAAAATAAACAGTAATGGACCCATAATTGAGCCTTGTGGTACTCCACATCTAGTTGTTTCTGGTTCAGACAGAACATTATTAATAAAAACATGTGTTCTCTCACTTAAGTATGAAGTAAACCATCTAACTTTGTTTTCATCACATTGGTAGATTTTCAGTTTCTTCAAAAGGATTTCATAATATACCATGTCAAAAACTTTCCTGAAATCTACAAATACAGAACATATTATTCTACCTTGGTCAAGTGCTTGAAGCCATTTATCAGTTAGGGAGATCAAGGCAGTCTCACATGAGTGTTTCTGTCTAAAGCTTGATTGATTAGGGTATAACAGGAAGTGTTTGGTTATACGTGTTTGGTAGTTCATTATTGGTTAATAATGAAAAGTAAAATTTTAGTAAAAATATCTTTTGAAAGCTTATCCTATGTGTAATGAAAAAATTATAGACAAATTTCTATTGATGCAATTTTAACATTTTTAAAGACTTGACTTAGGATTACTCAATAATGAAAGCAGCACTTGATTCGCTTGGTGCATAATCAATAGCAAGTGCTTTATGCACATGTAGGTAAAAAAAAATGTCGCGGCTCATATGGTGTTCTCCACACAGAAGCTTGCGCCAAGCATAGTAGTGCATGGAGAAATATAGTTCTGATCATCAGTACTCAGAAATTTTAAGTAATTGAACCTTAAATATAATGGTTTTTCCATATGTTTACTATATAAGTTGAATTAGTACCGTGACTCCGGCAAGCTTTCTCACATATTCGCCGAATCTTAGACTCAAACTCACGCAGACACAGGTGAGATGGCAGTGATCGGTAACGGAGAGCGCTTTAGACCACTCGGCCACTCGGGGCCCACAGGTACAAGTAAAGAAAACAAATTTATAAGAAATTACATATCTTCACATTCGAACTAATTAATGCATCTTACTCTTTTTCAAGAAAAATGCCCAAATTTAAATTTAAATTTCACAACATGTGTTATCTTGAATTTTGTTTAGTATATTTTCCTTTTCGGTCTAAAAAAATTCCTATAAAAAATACTTTTTGGCAATATAACTTGTTCAAAATTGTTCAAGTAACTAAGTTAGGTTCATTTGATTTGTTTACACTTAAGTAATTCTTGTTGGTGTTTGATTCTTCTGACACGGTGCTGTCGAGATTGCAGAGTTCGTGCTTTGCATCTGTACAAACGCCGATACTTTTTTTAAATGGATTCTGTAGGAAGATAAGTCTTTCAAGGAGGAAAAGAAAACTACAAGACTCGTGTCTTATTAAGAAATTAATTGCTGTATTTCAAAATGTAGGCATGGAAGAAATTAAATATACGGGATTTAACACGCAGGGATTTTATTCTTTAAGTGTGTATGTGGGTGGGTGGGTGTCTTGCCGAATTTCGACCGACTCGCATTTTATCTATTTATTGGTCTCTTCGTAAGTTGGTCTTTCCATCCATTTGTATTTATATCAATAGATTCTGTCTCTAATTCAGAAATACTCTACTCCCACCCTGTCGAAAATACCTTTTAATCCCAAACTTCAATTTTAACTATCTACTTTTAAAAGATATCAAAAGTGTAAAAATGTATTATCATTTGAGAGTGTTGTAAAAGACCTAGTAACTTTTATTTTCACGTTAGAAATAAACAAGTCATGCCGACATTGACAAAAAAATGAAAAGAAAATTATGAAATGATGCGCTTATTTTGGGGTCAGAATACAATGTTGGAATATTACATGAAATTGTGTTTTTCGTAAATAAGGTTATTATGATATAAGGTACGTGCGCAAAAGACGTAAACCACAGTACTATGTCGGTTATAAATCCATCTTTTAGCGTCAAATAAAATAAAATCGAGGCAGTTAAAATAATATGTGTGAAAATTTATTTAACTTGTACATTTTTTTTTATAGAACTATAGCTTACAACATGTTCGTCAGTAATTTTTAATTGACTCTTCTGAGTAAATCTGAATTACATCTTTTTTTCAGCGTTGTCCATCGAGGAAAACCACCCAGTGCATGTTAAAAAGAGAAAGTCTGCTCCGAATCTTGTTATCTTTTTAGAATAAATGCAAGAATAGATTTGACGCACAATCCGGAACCCTGTCAGAGTGTATTTTATTATTATCCGGAACAGATCATACATATACCATCCATCTATAATACCATCAAATAAAGTCCACAATTTTCTATAATGCCATAAAATATAGTTTATAATTTTTTTTTCTAAATTGTCTTTTTGTCATGGCCATCATGCACACCGTTCACACCTATGTAAATATTTTCACAAAAACATGAGCTTATGGTTTGGAAAGTATAATACAGGTATATGGTCATCCCGAGAAGGGACGAACCCACTGCAAACTATAATGGATATCATTGGTCTATACTTGCAGAAGTTTGGTACTTCAGTTTAAGATAAATACAGCCAAACTCTTTTCAAAAGGGCATATGAAACCAGGATACACACAAAGATAATAAGTCAGAGATAAGACAGCTGATAAAGTTGTTTTATGACCAAGTAATTTAACTTGAATGTAGATCCTCTGTTTTTTAGATTTAGTTTCCCCATATTGCACATTTACCGTATATTTCCCCAAAAAGATCACCACATGTATGATCCAAAATGGCGTCCAAGCTATGTTGTGTCTTACTCTTTCTCTCCTTTGAATAACCAAGTTTATTTTTTAATATAAAGTGTTTAAAATATCATATTTCAAATTGTTGTATATTCTAGGCAATCAAGATAAATGTTCTGCCAAAATGTAAGTGGACCATTATTTTAATATATCCTGTATACCAGCCACCAATATTTCCCCGTTTCGTTCTAATAATAATGACATGCGTTTTATTTTCTTGTTTTGATGACTAGCCGCAAAAGAACAGTTAGTTGTCTCAAAAAGGAAAGCGACATCATTCAAATGTTTCTTGGCACGAAGTTCGCTTTTTACATTTGCTGTTTCTAACAGGGAGCGGTAACCTAGCTTGGCAGCATTTTTATGGCACGAATACTATTTTTTTAAAGTGTTAAGAATTCAGATGCTACATTCATGATTACCTATGCCATTCGTCTTCACTTCCAGACAAATATGGATCTAATCCAGTATATTGTTCTCTCCATATCGCCTTTTCCTCATATATTTTGCAAACGTGTTATGAACAAAATGTTGAATTTATCCCATAATACAATCGTATTTGGTTTTCATTGGATGCCACGTGTATATCCATGCAATTGCCATCAAATATTAGTCTGGATTCGCAATATTTTGAAGAGGGTTTTCACGTAAGTCATGTTATGAGTGCTTGAAGAGGGTTTTCACGTAAAGTCGTGTTACGAGTGCTTGAAGAGGGTTTTCACGTAAGTCTTGTTACGAGTGCTTGAAGAGGGTTTTCACGTAAGTCGTGTTACGAGTGCTTGAACTAAGTAAAAGAAAGAAGCGATTTCAATACGTTTAACAAAGTCAACAAACATTTTATTTCTCTAAAATACTAAATTCAAGAGACATATTTTTGTGAATTCAATCCCTAAATCTTCCTAAATGTCCTATTACAAGTAAATATGTAGAAGAATGCTTGGTAATAGTAGACAGAATTAATATTTAATACAAACAATACTATCATACAAGTTAGATAATTTTTTTAATTCGTACACCCGGAGATTGGAATCCAAGGTCGGTAGGTAAACGTCACCCATCGCCTTACCTGCACGTACCAGTCCATACGCAACGCATTTGGGTAAAGGAATGTGATTCTATTCTTGACATGCATTCTCATATAACATTTGCCACAATCTGTGTGATATTTTTGTTATTTAGACAATATCTAAAAGCGCGTATTTTTATCATATCCAATGTCTTTCTTCTTCATGTGGATTGAATTTAGTGCTGTAAGATGATAACCATCTCTGGCATATGTCAAGACAATTGTTTGATCCATTCAACATTGACAAGGGAGCGGAACCATTTCTTTCATTCGCTTTCGCTGAAATATATTAATTCTGAAATCTCAGCAGGGGTTTCAGAATATTATAACGTGGCGTTATTAAACATCTCGTCTTGGAAGGAGGTTGAACAAAGGAATTCACTAAATGCGTACATTTCGTAAATGTTTGCTCAGTGACAACACGAGCGTGTGCGATATCGTTTTTTCTTTGTAAGCGTGTGAATGGGTATGTATCACAGTTGGATATCTTCATAACAACTTGAAGTATTAAGCATTGCTCTCTTTTTCTCGCTGATATCATCGGCACAATCCAAAGTTTTAAATGAGATTTTGTGTCAATACAATAACTTTGTTGCTTTTGCTCCATCGATTCTTACAGTCTCACAGTTTCGGAATCAAAGCTTGAATCCTTATTTAAAATGATGCCAATAAACATTTATAAAAATTATACGGAAAATTATGTCAATGAATATTATTATTTATTCAAGTCGCTAACATATTATTGAGTTCATTAAAATACCAACCTCTACCTCCAAAACCTAAGAAAAATAAAAAGAAAACTTGAAACTGCGGTTGTTTCTGATTTACTTATATTTTTACCCCCTGTTCATCTTGTTTCATCTATCTGCACGTTTTGATATCTACTAACAGTATCAACCTTTCATGCAAAAGTTTAATATCTTTGTCAACCGAATATCTTATTTATTCAAATCTGTTTAAATAAATATTCTTCCTTCGAAATGTCAATGGTGGATGTGGGATAGCATGTGTATAAGTGGAAGAGCTAAAGAATTCAGTCGGAACTCCTTAAAAACAATCCAATCGGGACATCAATAGTTACATGATTTTATTGGAGCCCATTTAAGACAAACCGGAAATTATGTTAAATTTGTTCATATCTTTAACATGGGGTGGAAAATGGCAGCATTGAACGAACTCATTTTACTGCTGTGTACGGCAAATCCTATATTCAAATTGCAAAATCGGTTTAACATGGGGGTGATAATATGGGACAAAAGTGTTTATAGTGAGAGACGTTTACAGGGACATAGGGTCAAATATTTTATGGGGAAAAAGCAGGAATGGTAATGTAAAAGTAGTACAAGATTTCAGAAACTAATACGGACGTTAGCGGAGACTGAACGTAATGCTCAATATTATGAGCAAATACCGAATTTATTGAAGATTAAAAGAAGTTTCCCACCATATTTAACATTTTTCCAAACATTTTTTTTCAGTTTCCGCATCCTGTTCTATAAGGTCGGAATTCTGGACTTACTGTTAGTCTAGACCAACCTTTCAACATTTACTCCATATTTTTTCAGACTTCGCAAAATTTATTATCACTTGCTTAATTTTTGTACTATTTTAAATCTATGCCAACAATTTTTTTTTCTTTTGTTTTTATTTTCGTTCAGTATTCGCTAAAAACCGTGCCAGTTGGAAAGTTTAGTATTACTTTTATTCTCAGTCATTAGAATCAAATGTTGCGGAGATGTTCTAATCTCTACTCAAGTCGGTTACAGTTTCCGAAGTTTAGTGCTAACTCCAGTCACGTCTATTTTATTGTTATTGAGTTAGTTGGCTTGCTTAAATATATTTTAACATCAGTACAACACATGCAAAATTACTAACAACTACAACATGATCTGAGATGTAGACAATGTTGGCATAGTGTGGTGTGCTGGATAGTAGATGACTGGGTATCAGTCACCACATACGGCGTGTCAGATAGTAGATGTAGGGTGTTGATGTTATAGAATTGTGTGTTGACGGGGTATATCTCACTACAGAGAGTGTTGAATATAACGGTATGATGTGTTGGATAATAATGACGGGGCATTAGTCCCTATACAGTGCGTGATGTATGTTAACTGGTGTGTTGAATTGTAAATAAAAACAATGCCATTTCCATTTATCCCCATTTTTACATACAAAAATAATTTATAATTTATAAATTTTACTTGTCTCAATTACACCAAGAACGTCAATAATCTTGTGTTGTTGAAATCTAGCTGATTTGTCAATCTTGCTCATCTGGACTAGGTACTGCCTATCTCGACCGGGATATGTCTGTCTATAAGTCCACACGCTAAACCACTGCACTTGTAGGAACTACTTTTTTAAATGTTAGCAGTTACCTTTTTAAGCTACTTTATCAAGGTTATAAGTTTTTTTTATAACTATGATTATTATTTACTGTAGATTTGCATCTGACATCCATTGATTAAATGTTTTTTTTTTTATCGCGATATTGTCAAATACTTTCTTTGTCGTTGACATCCATTGATTAAATGTTTTTTTTTTATCGCGATATTGTCAAATACTTTCTTTGTCGTTATTACAACTTGAGGATGTAGGATCCACCAGTCAGGCTACTTCTTTCATTTATATAGTCGTATTAATGGTCCGTCTTTTCCTTTATCTTGTCTAGTGTATAGCTTTAACAGACTTGAAATGTCTTTGCATTTTATATTAGATTTTGTCTTCATTCGGGTTAAAAGTTTTGGGGAAGGGTACAGTTTAACTTCCTTACATTTACGAACTTTACCTTTAGTTGGCATTATATAGTCACTGTTGTACTTAGGTGCCTGAAAATGCTACATACATACCTACACCGATACCTACATAGATAACTACATACCAACATAGATGCATACATACATACGTATGCACATACACATATACGTATTTACGAACATTCACACACATACATACATACATACATACATACATACATACATACATACATACATACATACATACATACATACATGCATGCATGCATGCATGCATGCATGCATGCATGCATGCATACATACATACATACATACATACATACATACATACATACATACATACATACATACATACATAAA
The DNA here is from genome assembly GCA_016746295.1 of Potamilus streckersoni. NCBI lineage: Eukaryota > Metazoa > Mollusca > Bivalvia > Unionida > Unionidae > Potamilus > Potamilus streckersoni. The sequence goes on along the minus strand of JAEAOA010001748.1, from coordinate 2,882,634 downwards.
TACATACATACATACATACATACATACATACATACATACATACATACATACATACATACATACATACATACATACATACATACATACATACATGCATGCATACATACATAGGTACATACATGCATATACATAAATACATGCACGCATACATACATACCTACATGCACGCATACATACATACCTACATGCACGCATACATACATACATACATACATACATACATACATACATACATACATACATACATACATACATACATACATACATACATACATACATACATACATACATACATACATACATACATACATGCACACACAAATATATATATATATATATATATATATATATATATATATAGACATAGATATATACATACATACGTACGTGCGTGCGTGCGTGCGTACATACATACATACATACATACATACATACATACATACATACATACATACATACATACATACATACATACATACATACATACATACATACATACATACATACATACATACATACATACATACATACATACATACATACATACATACATATTTTTGCGTTTTCCATATACTCTGCAGATACGCCCGAAATGACGAAAATTAGCTAAAATACATCTTTATTCTCTTTTACAAAATTTCTTTATTAATTAATAAAGTTTGGCATAATCCGACAGGAATATCAAATAAACATTAACTAATAAAAAATATTTTGCATATTATAATAGTGCTTAATGTAATTTGTGCAATATCACACAAAAGGAAATATTTATCGAACAAGAAAGGAACGACGCATCAGTTACGTACAATTCTTTTAAGAAGTTATTCATAATATATCTTATATTCTAAATATTGATGACATGGAAATAATGATCCAGATTGTAATTCTTAAGCATCTAACATGTATATTAAAATAAATTAAACTGAATTATAAAAAAGAGATACATCACGAGGGCACGAGACCTCAAAGTTAAGCCCCTCTTTTCAAGATTAAACTTTTTTGAATGATACCTTAGACGATGTATGTATCCAATATGACGAGAAAGAATACTTTCACATATTATGGGTCCCATGAAATAAATATATGTATAAGCGGTGTCTTGAGAGCCGTTAAATGAAGTGATTCCGACAAGTTTGAGAATTACGATACCCAACACCGCAGGGATATTAATAAACACATCTGGTAGTGATAGTGCGTAACTCACCGTAAAGCTTGAATGATTGGTTGCCACGGCAGCCAAATTAAAGTGAGTAATTCTGAAGTTGCACGTTTCATGCTAGAAAACGTGGGAAGAAATTACGAAAACAAAGGTTGCCATTTTCAGTAAATTTTAGATCGGAAGAAAGACACGGAAAGAAAGATCTAGAAGATGGTGTGTGGTACCCCATACCGTGAAAGAGGTGGAGAAATATTTACGCTCTACGGGATCATCTTAAAGTCGATAGGGAAAGCGAAGCTATGCCAAATCTTGTATTGGCATCAACTGTAGCCTATTTCTGTAAACCCAATGAATGTCTTGAATAAATTAGTTCGTTTGTATCACCGATGAATTGGCGTTAATTAGCATTTACGCGTTACACCTGTTCGTATCCATTCAGTGGCATATTGGCTATTTCTGTTTATTATGACTCTAGTCATAAAATTAGTAACATAACAGACTGAGAAGCAACAAGCTTTGTAAATATTTAACACATAATTTATTTCCTTAGAAAGCAAGCAAGGTAAAATTGTACAGAATGACTCATAGAATTGCGAAGTAAATCCCAAATAATACTATAATTACTAACACAAGTCCCAATGAATGAAGTTCTGAATCAACTTTAGTCGTATTCCAAATTATTTCCACCGCTGAAGGTGTTGATGTGTCTGGAATGGCCGGTAGACTATAATGTAGTAACATAGCAATTGCCTGAAATGCAATGATGTACCAAAAGTCTTTTGTTAAATCAGAGTAATATAATCCAAAGTTTCCTTTTTGAATTCACTATAGTTCCACTTTGATATCCAAAATAAATACTGAACATGGAGCAGATGTTAAAGCAGGAATAAATAAAAAAAAATCCCAGTAAACAAGAGTATAAAACTCTCTACGTAGCTATTACTTCATGGAAAATTTAATTCTAGAAAATTATGTAGCACAACTTATAATAAAAATCATCGTAAACGAAATGTACGACTCAGATTAATATCTGTTTACTTCTATTGATAATAATCCTAATAGCAAACCCACCCTCACAGAGACAATACAAACTATGCATTAGTTGCTTACAGAAACAAAAACAATGATTCTGGTTAGGTAGACAATGAACTTGAGTTTGGCAAAGGTCAGCTACAAAATACATTTTTACATAACCAGTAGCATACAATGAATAAAGAAAATGCATTACCCCGCATGATGCATGGCCATGCATGTAAATAATATTATAAATTAGTCTGCCTCTTCTCCGTGTAAAGGAGACGTTTAAATACCTTATTTCCTGAATTAACAGGGAAAAAAATAGAAAATGAGGTTACTTAGGTGTATATAATGAGTTGGGGAAAGTGTAGTGAATATGTTCACTTATACACTGGTGCATACTAAATGGTCTCCAAATGTGTGTGTATGTGTGTGTGTGTGTGTGTGTGTGTGTTTGTAGGGGGGACAGGCACTCTTTTTAGAAATGAGTACTCTGCTTCGTAAGTTGTATGGATCAATAGCATATTACCGTATTTATGTTCTATCAACTCTGCAGTGTACCGTATTTACCTTATTAATAGTTAGAACAGCAAAGGTAATATAATATGATTCCGCCATAACCCCCTATCCATGTTTTCTAATCATTTTATATAAAGACATTCAAAAAGATTAAGATGGCATTGTTTTGTAAAATATTTTCTCGCCTGCTCTGGTAAAGGCAGTAAGGATGAACCTTTCATTCTGATAAAGACCGCTACAGTGGTTTATTTTTTAACAGTGATTTTGTGATATCATCATCTCCAAACCCTCGAAAAAGATGACTGTCATGCTTGCATATCTGTGAGACACGCTATTTCATCATCTTGCGTCCATATGCACTACTGTTCATGAACAAGGTAAAGGTTCGACTCAATCTTGTGAAGGGTTCAATCAGATGTCCTTTTCGGTATACAATCATACCCGAAACGTTTATAAATAAGTAAGATAATCAGTTTTATTTCAAAGGTCGACATCGTTTCTCTATCCATAAGGTCAAGGTCATGATAATTTAAAAAGTTAATTTTGGGATTAAGTCCAGAAACTCTATAGCTGTTAAAGCTAGTGATTACGGTAATGTAATTCAATGTATTTGCCGAACAGCCTTTAAGAATATCAACTGTGCTATCAAAGTCGTCCTAAATGACAACAAAATCCTCCAACTATTTTTCTCACAGGAAACGGCACAAAACATGAGGTTTATTTACGAGTGTTTTCGGAACATGAAAGAGGAACCATTACATACAGTTTTGATCTAGTATTTAGCTAATATGGTTGGAAACATGTAATTTGGCAATCTTTGAACATGTCCAGAAGAGAACATACTTAACTCAAATCCTTTTGCTAACATAAACCTAATGTTACTAAAACATGTAACAGGCACTCTGTAAGTATGTTTTAGAAATACTGTATTGACGCCATCACAACGAAAAACAAAGCACCCACCCACCCCAAAAACAAAGAAAATAAAACAAAAGAAAATAAACCAAACCAAACCAAAACAAAACAAAATGCAAATTAACAAAAACCAACAAAATTCAACCTATATAATAGCTGCAAAACTGGAAATACTGTAAGAAATAAAAGATGGACAGAATTCAGACAAAATGGATATTTCGTGGGTATATTTGGATCCTAAGTGCTTGGATTATTCTAGGATGGTTATATATGGTGTTTGTATTATCCATACCTGTAGGAGTCCATAGCTCAGAAGAGAGAGGTGGATACTGGTAGTGACCGATCAAGTGCAGTATTAATAGCATAAAGTTTTCATTTTGTGGTAATTAATTGAATATTGTATTGAATTACCTGAACAAGGAACAACCCTGATCCAATACCCAAATCACAGCAATTTATTTTGAAGTCTTTCATATAATATTCTTTTTATTGGCATTGGTGATGCTTCTTTATTGCCTTGAATTAGGTTTAGTACACCATGATCAAATCAGGAAAAATGTGCCACCAAAATACTAAATATTTAAAGTGATGTCCTCAGACATACTACTACTAAAGTGATGTCCCCTGGCATAATACAGTTAAAGTGATGTTGCCAGCTGTACTACCCTCAAAGTGATTGACCCTGACACACTACCCTTAAAGTTAAACCCCCTTACATACTACCGTTAAAGTGATGTCCCCTTACATAGAAGATAATGCCGTAATGCCAGATCTAATATGCAGCATTTTATGACTCTACTCATTTCAAGCCATATCTAAAAATGCCCATAAACATTTCAATGAATGCCAAAATGCGGTGCTACCAACCAGTTTTATGACACATAAAGAAGTTGGAATAAATTTTTTAAATACGGAGAAGTACAAAACAACATGTAAAAATTAACTTACAACAGGCAAACTAATAGAAAATAAACCACATTTAAAAATTGTCGCGTCTTGCAGATACTGTGGAGCGCCACATATGTCTTATGATGACAACGTTTATTATATTATGTGCAAACTTCTTTATATGCGTTTTTTTGTCCTTATATGATGTGCAAACTTTTTATATGCTATGCGGTGCTTTTGTCCTTATATGATGTGCAAACTTCTTTATATGTGGTGCTTTTGTCCTTATATGATGTAAAACCTTTTTTTATATGCGGTGCTTTTGTCCTTATATGATGTGCAAACTTTTTTATATGCGGTGCTTTTGTCCTTATATGATGTGCAAACTTTTTTATATGCGGTGCTTTTGTCCTTATATGATGTGTAAACTTTTTTACATGCGATGCTTTTGTTCTTATAAATAAAGAAGTTTGCACATCATATAAATACGAAAGCACCACATATAAAGGAGTTTGCATATCATATAATAAAGCTACCCTCTTAAGAGAGCTGTTGATTTCTACAAGATACCGTTTAAGAACATATCAAACATGCTTACTTCTACTCGATGTCTTCAGAATCTCCAAATGTTACCACTTGTGGCCAATGAATTGTGTCTATACAAATACAATATAAACACCTTTTTGTAGACTTCGGAAGATTCATTGACTAAACCGAGTATAGAAATATTCAATGTAATTGCAAAACTTGTTTGAGCACAAAATGTTGCTATATAAAACGTTACCAATACAGTTAGTAAATTATAATATATAAACATTAAGTTGAGAAAAACAGACAAAAAGGACAACGATACAGCGAGCCGAATTCTAAATTTTTTGCATAATAGACATTTGTTTACAACAGAAAGTAGAATTCCATTTTGAACCATTTCATTATTGATCTAGAAATAATCTTTAAAGATGCAGAAGACATTGGTCAGCATTGGTCAGTATTGATCAATATATTTGATCACTCTTAAATAATCAAGCTAATTGAAGATTCATGGAGTGTACAGATCGGTAAGATTCGTATAGGTGTTAGTTAGAACGCTTGACCCCGCCTGATCTGATTTAACCAATTATAATATGCACATATGGGCAGGGGGTGGGGACTTACCTCCTCCCATGAGTTTCACCTCTAAACATGTTTTGGTCTACATCCGGAAACTTAACAGCTGAACAATACATTGCCCTACAACCCCGCTCCAAACAATAATTCGACGGGCTCTCCTGTTTATAACCTTTGATTCAAATTGGTATTGTAGTCAATTTGTAACGTGTTGACCCCCTAATGTAATAATGTGGAATCTTACACTTGGTCTTTAACCTCCGATTATAACTGGGACTAGTTATGAAAGCAAGCGTTCCTCAGATTTGGTTATTTACCTGTGGGCTGTATACATTATACGTTTTTAAGTAGACCATCATCAAAAGTAAAATTCACTTTATTCCTTACTGTACAAGTTTCAAACTTTACAGTGCAAGTTTTAGACGTGCACACATGGTTAGACAATGTCCATTGCTTTGGGCATATTATGCAGTAAATGAAGAGTTTTCCCCTGGTTATGGGGCACATTGCGCAAGTCCCATACATTGCTACTCACTTGCTGGCTATGTGTTTGATCACTTTGCAAAAAATAATTTATATCACGTGTTCAAATGCAATTCTGCACTTCTTAACTCCTGATTCATTTTGAATTAGTTTTCAACCCTGTCTTAGATAATTGGTTGTTCGGTCCCATATTTTATGCATTGAGAGTTTTTATTGTCTGATACTAGTACAACAGCCTTTCATTTCTCCCAGGGTAAATAAAAAGGGCACCTACTTTAATTTCGATGCAAAGATTGAAAACTGTTATTCAGTGTTTGAAGTTTACTAAATCTGATACCAGATCAAATATCTCAAAGTAGTCATTATTTATGTTATCTTCCAAAACAGAACACGCTCTCGGTAAGAAAAATTGGATACATTTATGTACTGAAAGTGTAGGGAGCTCAATCAAAACTTAATACTGTAAATAAATATTTACTATCTAAGTAATGATTAGCGACAGGTGATAAGGAAAGATATAGAATATCACATATTAACTTCCATAAGGTCCTCCAAAGAACAGCTCTATAGCTCTGTTCGGAGAAGAAGCCACGTATTTTCATGCATTAAGGTCATTGGGGTCAGTCTATGGTAAACTTACCTGCTATTTATGCATTGGGGTCGGTCTATAGTAAAAGTACGTGTCCTTCATAAATTCGGGTCACTGGTAGAAAGTATATAATGTCAATCTATAGTTACTTCCATATATCATGGTCAGTAAGTCTATGGCAGAACGTAAGCGATGCACATTACCTTAGAGTAAGTCTATTGTAAATGTTCATTTCCTTCGTTTATTGGCTTAGTTCTACTAAAGAATGTACGTGCCTATATGTATTAGGATCAATCTAGACTGGTAATCAGCGATTTCAATTGATTACGGTAATACATGTATGTATGTATGTATGTATGTATGTATGTATGTATGTATGTATGTATGTATGTATGTATGTATGTATGTATGTATGTATGTATGTATGTATGTATGTATGTATGTATGTATGTATGTATGTATGTATGTATGTATGTATGTATGTATGTATGTATGTATGTATGTATCCTGAAAAATACAAACGGAGCAGCAAGTAAGTTCATAGAACAGGCTAATGTAATTATAGGAGTAGCATCAAACTTAATTTATTTTGATGTTCCTAGACAGAAGCTATTACCAAAAAACTAGTATTTATTAAGAGTACATTAGTTTTATGTAAATGGAGAACTGTATTGCTAACACCTGGTGTGAAATCAAGACTTGTAGTTTTCAATAAAATAAATCCATAGATATCTAAAAGTAATACGTTTTAATAATACTAAGATATAAAAGCAATACGTTTTAATATTACCAAGATTTTAAAGCATTACGTTTTAACATTACCAAAGATATGACAGCAAAACAATTTTGTTCATATACAATAAAGAGAGAAGTTGCAGACATTTCGAACTCAAGTTCAATTAGATATCAATTCTGTTGTTTACCTGTGTCCAGCATCTGTTTTACGTTTATTTCTTCTAAGAATTAACCATTTATCCGTCCATAAATTTTTGGGTTTTTGGGAGTCAACGATCGTTTTCCACCGATAATCGCGAGACCAAGGCAACGTTTTTATCATTCTATCAGAAATACAGATGATTTTCGCATATATTTTTGCCTACTGAGGCAGTGTTATAGCATGTAATCACCTCCATCTGATTTATCACCCTCTTTAATCTACTTTCTCTATTTAGACATAAATATTTTTTAAATTTGCAAAATACGCCATTTAGAACTAGGTAATTTATCTTACCAAATTCAGGCAAACAAAATTATGTGTGTGGTGGGGGTGGGCCATGAAAGAACCAATTACGAGTCACGAATGAAATATTAGGTAATTTCCTCTTAATCTGAGTTGGAGTAGAGTTTCGCAGTAAACTGTTGGTCCTTATCATTGTAATGACTATTTAATGACATTATAATTACAGGGTGTCTCAAAAGTGGACCGTAATGTAAGCAGCAGAAGAAACTAAATACAAGAGTACTTTGATGGTGATAGAAAGGTTGAAAAAGTAAAGTATGTGGGATTTAATTTATCAGGGAAAGAGTCGAGTATGGACCTTTGAGTGTTTAAACACTAACTTTACTATCCTGTTGAAACTACCCTTTACGTGGACATTTTAAACAATGCTGGAAATACCAACTTATTATTGGTGTTGGTTACCGAATTTCTAACGTCATTTGATTTGGAAAACACTACCAAGCGAGATCAGTCCCTAATGGCAATGCGCATAGTGTTTTGTTTTGTAACAAAATGTTGAATTAAAAAAAATATCAAGTTATAACATTTCAACATTTTAACATTTCCTGATAAGAAAAGACCAACGGCTACTTTGCTTTCATCAAGAGTCTAGTTTCAATCTGACATGAATCGCTAGAAACGAACTATGCTTATACGAAATCATAATTAAGCGGACAATATCTTCACATTATACATATTTTTAATGCTAGCTTTGTTAAGTACACGCTGTTCTTTGATATATTCTGAGTACATAACAAATTAGACCCATATGTATAAAAAGTTGACTAGATCTGCATGTCTGATTCGTCCATTAGGTTTATCTTATGTCTTCAATGCTACTTTGTTGCTCAAACTAAAAACCATCGTGTAACATTTGTAAATGAGACAAGTAGTTTTTTATTTCATAGTTCATAAAACGTATCTATATCAAAGAATAAGTAAAGAAATAAAATCTAGGAAAAGAAAGCAAACTTTAAGTTTAAAGACAGCCATATACAGGAAGCAAAGAAACATTACAACATTCCTAATTGCACGAGTCTTTTCTTGATATTACTGGTGTTAAAAACATGATGCGAGAATCTTACCAAGTGAGATAAAAAGCATCGACAAATAGGAGAAGTTTTGTGCACGCGACCTTTTGAATGAACCACATCTATCAGTTCGCCTTTGCTTCCTATTATCAAAAATTGATTGATGTTCTTTTGAAATGGGATGAGTTGCAGTTGACAAACAAGTAGGTCCTGACGAAAACGCGTCATTTTTGCACAAGTCTTAAATTCATTTATGAAGTATTTAAATATGGAGATGATAGTTATGCTGTTGAAAATGCAACGTACTGACCGTTTAATCAATTTGTACATGGTGGGGCTTGATTTTGTGGAATGTCATGGTTTTTTATCGGTTTGATATCAAGTTAGTTAGTATTCCGGCAAACGGAGTAAATTGCTATGCCCAAAAACACATCGCGATAGTCGAATGGACCTGTTCTGACGACAAGATTCGAACCTGCACCTTTTAGGTCGCGTGTTCGGCCCGCTTACAACTGAGCCAGCTTGGCAAGGTTTTCAAAACGCCAAAATATTGAAGTACAACATATTTAAGCAAATGCTTATGTGCAATGCACGTGCAAATTCCTCGTCCGAAGAATAATAACATTAAGAGATCAAATATCATGTATTTTTCCAGATATGAGCAACCAGAATAAAAATAAAAAATAAAACAAAAATGAAAAAGACAAGGCGGTTTACCGGTAAATATTGAAATTAATCTTGAAAATGTGCCTGGCGATAATATTTTCGTTTTCATCACTTGACACTCATATCTCATTTATTAAATTCGCAATTAATTGGCAAATTAAATACCGTTTGAACGTTTTTATTCGTGAATTAGACGCTTAAAGCCTCTTGAGAGAGTTGCTTATCACATAAAGATCACCTACCGTATCCAGCATAGCGTGGTCCTGGCTTCTTAAGTTTACAATTGCGACAACATAATATTTCGTGATTCCAGTTTTCGACTGTAATCGGTTGATCCACGATGTGATGAAGAGTTGATATTACATGGTTTTAATGGAACCAAAAGACATTTAGGATATCATTCAATATTCAATTTTATTTACATGATTTGGGAAATACGACTGTTTGCACGTGACGACGACATTTTGGCTTCAACGGCCTTACGTATTTCAAACAATCATGTCGTATTGATCCCTGTCAAGGCACATAATATATTCATTTCGGAAGTTATTTTAGATATATTGTAGCATATGTACACAAAATACATATAAGAAAGGACACCTGTTTGGCCGAGGTGACTCAATGACAGTAGGTGTGGGCGAGGCAGTTTCAACTGGCCAAAAATGTGCACATCGCAGAATGCGGTAGAATCAAATTGTTGCTATGTGTATTTTTTAAAACACAAATGAGATTCATATGCTGATCAGAATATTTACGAAACTACGTGTTGTTCATCTACGATGTTTTCCAAAACTGAATCGATCCAGTGCATTATGATTCAAAATACGGCTACACAAACAGAATCTGCATTGCATGGAATTAGATATGTCCGATTGATGTGTAAGTAGGCAACTTTTTATTGGACTATCCTGTCCAATTTAGTTCTCGCTCAAGTATTCGAATTTATTCCATGTTGTGATTTGAAACATTGTTAAATAAAATTATAACAAATCATCATGAATTCTTCTTCCAGTGGCAAAGAGAAATGTACTCTACGACTTTAGTTAAGTTCATACCAAATCAGTTTCAACTTCCTCAGGTACCAATACCACAAGAAAGTGGCATAGAAGGATAAATATTTGCTATATTCTTAACTTAGTGACACTATTGAAAAAAGCAAACAAAATAAAACAAAACAAGAAAGTAAGTAAGTAAGTAAGTAAATAAATAAATAAATAAATAAATATATTATTTTCCATTGGCTGTGATTTTAGCTTCACCAGTAATTAGTTGCGTCATACCAAAAGTATACTTCATTAGCTGAAGCCAGGCTGTATGTACTCCCAGAAATTCTTTATTTGAATGGCAATCTAACAATGATATTCCACAATATAGGGAATTCCTTATTCCTAGAAAGCCAATAACGCTTAGCGATCGTAAGACATAAAAACTTTTACCACGCTTGCTCAAAGTGAATATCATATTGCTATATCAAATTATTACCTGACTACATCACCTGATATTTGCCATTGAATACTTTTAAAATCGTTCTTTTTTTCCAAACCAATTGATAAAAGAAATATCGCGGAACGGTCATAGATTTTTGGAAAACTTAACACATTTAATATTATTGATGATACTGAAGTTTTTTTTAGGACTGATGTATGAGTCACATTTTACCTTCTCTTTTATTTAAAATACATGTACCGATTTGCGTCAACTAATCTCTAGTTATGTGCGTTCCAATAAGGGCAGTTTGTACATATTATGACAGTTCCTTCATTGGGTGTTTGTCAAGAATGTAATTCTTTGAATGATTTAATTTTTAATTACTTTCCGTATTTAAAAAGGCAAACTATCAACATTGTCTCATTCATCTCTAGAATCAACTTCAAGGATCAAATAGATTCAACTCTTTCATAATAAGTATATGTCAGTTTAACTGCCGACACATAAGATGACGTGCCATTTAAATTTGCAACTAATTACGACTTTCCAGCCTCGCTTATAAGACGAGTCAACGGCAAATTGCACAGACCCAGTTTAAAAGTTTGCGCAGTATGTAAAGAGTAATTAATAAAACAAACAATGTAGGCCCTTGATCTGCAAGCGTGTTATGATAAGGCAGATCACGATATTTATTATCTGCAGTTGGAATCGACTCTTAATAATCGTGAAAACGATTAAGCAATTCCCACATACAGGAAGAAAGTGACTGTTCGGTAATGGACTTTAAAGAGCAATAAATATCTTTATTTAAAATTATTCATCTTGTAGTATGGCCTTAAAATAGACATCAATTCGTCGGATTTAGCTACACTATAATTCCCTTGAAAAGATACCTCATTACCTGCAATACAGAAAGAAAGTTAATTAAGTATGGTAAATAATTATTTTATATATTCATTTTCGTCATTTCTACGCGATTTAACGTATATTCGCCGAAACCTCGAAAGCAGAGTTGGTAAAGCGCAGGATTCATTATCATTATATATGTTGAGCTATACTAAAACAATTTCCACGCACCTCTGTGCATGATATAGATTTCTTTATTTTGTAAATTCTTTTCAAGTAGTAATTTAGTCACTTAACGTGATGTGTCAGGAACTCACAATCGAATCACACACGATTTCTTTTTCAAATATTACCTGATATTGGTCATTAGTATTATCGATGTTCATGGTCCCTGGCTAGCACAATTTAACCAACCTAAATTGTTTTGAAAGTAATGCCATTCATATCTGGATCATATGATATTGATGACAAGATCAAAAAAAAAAAAAAAAGAATATATGTGGCAGGTATAGACCAAAGATTATATTTGACAGGTACCGACCAAATAATACACATGACAGGTAAAGATCAAAAATAGATAGACAGGTACAAACAACTTTGTGTAATATTTTCATTGATACATACAGCGTGACCAGACAACTTACAGTATATTTTCCTGTTAAAATTTCGAATTTCAAAGGCTTACCTAATATTGACTCCTAAACATCAGTCTGACTCAGTGCTTGTATAGATAAAAAGCATTTTACATTTTTAACTTTCTTGATTGTGTAAAGTACAGAACAATGTGGATGAAAAAATTTGACAGGGCATCCGTCCTGATTTATTGCGAATCTATACACACTTGTGCATCATTGTATAATTGCAGGCTACATGTGTCACATTGCTGATAAGTATTTAATTACCTTAGCCATATTCTATGTCTGCAAAACTGTTTAACTGTAAGTTAAATTTCTGCCCGTTTTTTTTTTCTTCAATAAATTTTTCATCAGAAGTCATCCGACATGGCAACAAATCTCTACCTTTATTATATATTGGTGACAGATACCACTTCAGTACCACGCCCCACCAGACCCCACATTATCCCACCCAGTATCCTTAAATACAACCATATTCATTGTGTCTCTTCCCCATTGACCTTATATAAAATATTATCTGAAGAGACTGGTTTGGTTCACTTGATATACAGTTATATTCTCTCCAAAATTCGATCAAGTGCAGTTTATCAAAAACATAGTAGCAAAGTTTGTCGATAAAGATGAAACAGCGCTCTTTATTCATCTATATAAAACACTTAAATCCACGATGTGGTTGCTAAAACAAGCTACATAATTTTAGTTTGGCAAGTGACAGCTATTTGAATCCACCACTGTTCGTCAATAATAGGTTTAATTAGAAGGATTTTGAAGCTATCTCGTGCAAACTCAGAAACAGATAGCAAGGTTGGATTTTCGAGTTCGTCTTCGTGTATTCACAATTGTATGATCAGTTCAGAAGGTTTACTTTTTTCCATCTGAACGGTGGAATGTTTCCAACGTAATGGAAGTCATGACAAACGCTTACTTGAGATAAGATCAATGTGTAAAATTACTCACGAATTAGACTCTGTATTAGACTGATTACATGATTTCCATCCTAAAGTTTGCAGTTAAATAATATTTTGAACAGCAACAAACGCGTACAAAACAAGACTGACTGCAAAAAAATTAGCATTAACAACACCAGCAGCAATAGCAGCAACCACAATAACAAAAACAAAACAAAATCAAGAACAACAACAATAACAACAACAATAATAATAATAATAATAATAATAATAATAATAATAATAATAATAATAATAATAATAATAATAATAATAATAATAATAATAATAATAATATTACAGTTATTCTCACACACGTCAACAACTGAACATAATGAACCGGTCTCACCATGGTGCAAAATATTTATACGTCTCATGCATGATTAGCTACCCAAAGCTAACGACGTGAATGCCAATCTCGTGAATTCGTATCAACCAGACTAGGATAAAATTAACACCTTACTTTTTTCTTTCTTGTTTTGAACTTAGTTTAATAGGTCTTCGAGTTAATTATTAAATGTAGCATTGATGCATGAAGTCTACAACTTGGTTACAGAAAGGATGTCTTTTCTTTCCTGGACATACGTTTGATTTAAATCATTTATACATACATATTGTCCACAAGAACAACAGACTGTCAGCAATGTACAAGCACTTTTCTGCGTTTGAATTTATTTCATGTGATGGTGTTAGTAACAGGATGGAAAAAGTTCGTTTGCAAGTTAAGCACTTTAAGACAGCGAACCCAGGTGTCATAATGCAAAATCCGAATTCAACACGTATTCCAAATATGCCTGCATATGCCAAGCAGGTTTAGAAAATATTGGTAAACGTCAATAGAATTGAAACTTGAATGCATTGTACGTTTGAATTCCCGCCATACTTCATTGGTCAGAGCTCATAATGATGCAGCTATCGTAGATTAAAACCACAAGGGCAACAAAACTACAATGTTTAGTGAAATTCCACCCAGAAGTCTGGGACATGTGACAAATGACATGCTTACTGTATAGATAGGGATAACATTGCTATTAAAACACAGCTGGAGGTTTCAAAAAGAATTTAAATTCATCGGATAAATGGTTAAGTTAATATTACGAGTGCCCATTTACAATAACGTATATTTGACAAAGTTGCTGGTGTAGTGCGAGATCCAGTGTACATGCACCCAGAATAAATGACGAATATTTTTCTGCTAAAAGTACTCGCTAAAATATTATTGCACATATAAACATAGGTACATAAGTACTGCATCTTATTTTTAGAAGTTCATTTTATTTAAGGTTTAGTACTATTCATTCCATTGATGAAAATTAATGCTGTGATGTTTCGTGACATGCAGTGTAGATCACACACTTAAGTGCCTCGCGCTGTCATATTAATTTTTAGAGTTCTAAAGGTACGTCACTTGATTACAAAGAGAATTTCTTTAAATATATTAAAGTATTTAGATTTATCTGAAAAGAAGATTCATTTGGGTTTCCAGTAAACGAGGCCATAGAATATTATCTAGAATTAGTATTAGAAGTTTCATATGTAAATACGCTTCACTATAGGAAAGACTGGCAAATTGTTTCAGAACTCTAGTAATTTTGCCTTCACGTACAATTGATATTTGCCGTTCCTCGTTTAATAGGTACCTTTTCAATTCCGATTATTTGATTGAATGCAAAGAATAAAGAAAAAAATTTGTATCGCTTGTTGCCTTATGAATATTTTTTTATGACGAGTTAATATAGTAATCTATAAATTCTTTGATCTTCCAGGGGGAGAGGAAATTAGGCATGATTTTATATAATTACCATGGGTTAACTTATCCTTTAAAATATAAATTGAATACTTATTTTTAACTTTAATACTGATCTGGAGATCAAAACAAATATATCGCTTCGTTTTATTCATACGAAGAAATTTTAAAAGAATGAGTAACTTTCGAGAGCAAATCATGTTCGGTGTAATAGAGAGAGAGAGAGAGAGAGAGAGAGAGAGAGAGAGAGAGAGAGAGAGAGAGAGAGAGAGAGAGAGAGAGAGAGAGAGAGAGAGAGAGAGAGAGAGAGAGAGAGAGAGAGAGAGAGAGAGAGAGAGAGAGAGAGAGAGAGAGAGAGAGAGAGAGAGAGAATATTATTCACCATGCATCTGAATCAGAGATCGTGAGCGATATCGATAGAGGTTATCACGCTTTATACATTTTATAGCTGCGCTAAGAATCCGTAGCTGCTTCTCATGGCCGTAGACCTGCATTTAAACTTCGATTAAAAACAGTTTTGCGGGTCTAGCTCAATGGCCCTTGTAAACCTTCCTAATTCCTGTTGAAATCAATACCTGAAGGGTCTTGCAAGACCAGACGATTTTGAGGGAATCAATTTCTCTGAAAAGTGGTCACGTTCATAACCAAGAAACCATTTCCTGTGTCATAATTGAGTTTGTAACATATATGTAAAACCTAATCGCTCTTCAGTGTTGTTTTATAGCAATCTCGACGTTAAAACTATATAGCAATCTCGACGTTAAACCTATGCCTTCGAATATTTGGCTACTTCACCCCTTAGTCAATCTTTCTCTGTGCAAGGTATTACCTACAGCATTAAGAAATACACACCTGTATATTAAATGTTAAAATACCATTTTAAGTATTCTTGTACTCTATGATCTGGTTTCTGATTTACAACCTTGATTCATTTAGAACATTTTAGTGATAGGACTTATATTTTTAAATTCTATGATTAATTTTTGGATTAGATTCATAAACCGTAAGTCCTTTTTCTTATTTTACCTTGTTTTCTATGGAAATAAATTATTTTGTTAAATTTTACAAATCTTGTTGACTTCATTCTTTTCTTTGTTATTTTGTACGAGCCTAAACAAGCATCATATTAGTGTCTTAGAAAGATGATAGAGTAAGTTGAGTGCATGTGAAGCATCTAAGGTAAAGTATTATCGCATATTTTCTTTGTGAACTACACTGGAGAAATAAATTAGATAGTTTATTCGCACTATCGTGCTTCCATATGAAAGCTAGAAGCCACAAAAGATAATACTTATGTTTTAGATGTTTGTTAGTTGTTTTTTTTTGTTCACTTTTATTCTTTCCACTGAAAATGGGTGAGAAAATGCTCTTTTATTTTATTTATTTTCAAATATCGTAAGGAATCTTAAGTTAGTTGTACTGAATGGATTTACGGAGATATGTTTTGATAGGTCTGTTCGATTAAATGTACCTTGTGACTCCCTTATTTTAAGATCATAGGGTGTTAATTGTCAGAACTTGAAAACATCCCGTATTATCAACCCTTTCTAAAGTTAACTTGCGATTGAATGGATTCATGAAATCGTATGCTAGTACAAGATATTAATACGAGGTATTGAATTAAATTGATTATAATTAAAAGTGTGTAATCTAAGTAGTGTTCTTATCTATAGAGAAGTTAACAAACTACTGTTCATATTCTTTGATGTGTAGGTAGAATAGATCATAAAGGATCATATAATCGACTATTAATATACACTTTGAAGTACACGTTAAAGACTTTTTTATATAAACGCAAAAATAGCATCGACTAGATACTTTGATGTGTCTGTTGATTAAACTATAAATAGATCAAGCAAAATGAATGTTAGTTCCCTTTCCATACAAAGCCTAGAATTTAGAAAGAATGTCTCAGATTTGTAAATCATTTTTTTTTTTGGTGCAAAATGTAACGGTTGGTTGCTGTGTAAATCCTACAATAAACTAATAAACAAGCTTTTTAAAAAATTAAGGGATGCAAAGATTCAACATTCTTTAACTTGGTATTTTGGAGCAAACAGAACTTACAGTCTGAAATTAACTAAATATTCTATTTGGAAGTAAGAATGGAGCTGATAATTTTGTTAAAAATGAATGAAGTATGAACTCTGCTGAATTTTACTTGTAAGAATGTACAAATAACAACCAATGGAATCAATAACTTGTGCTGATTTGTCTTCTGACAAAGTAGTTGTGATATTTTAAACTTGTGTAAAAAATTTACTGGTATTGTAGCCCAATTATTTATCAATATAAAATAAAAAAGAGAAATATTTTCAGTCATAATTAATATTCTTATCATCGCGCTGAAATTTTAGGCAAAACAAGAATCGCAGAACGTTATTTTCTTCATTTGAAATCTTACCTTTCAAAGATAGATCATAAACATATAAGCAGTTTTTTTTAAATCGGTCTTACTACGAAAGGAAATGCACCCTGGCGAAATAATAACATCACTGTCTTTTTGACTTGAGTTAGTTGTCAGTGACCATGTAAATAAAAGCAGTGTACTAATATCAGGGACGTATTAGCTGTAAGTATATATAGATATGAGGAAATACGATTTCCTGCATTTCATGACATGATTACACACACACACACACACACACACACACGACACACACACAGACACACATACACACATACACACACACACACACACACACATATATATATATATATATATATATATATATATATATATATATATATATATATATATATATAAACATATATATAATATAAACATATATTTATATAAACATATATATATATATATAAACATATATATATATATATATATATATATATATATATATATATATATATATATATATATATATATATAAGTAACAATATATATATATAACAATATATATATATATATATATATATATTGTTACTTATCGGATCGTTTAAAGTAAAATAAAAAGAGCGAAAACAAGTTTTGTAAATATAACAAAAATGATTTATTTCCCTAGAAAACACGATGAAATGGTAAAAATATGAAACAAGACTTACGATTTATGAAGAACATCCAAATATTTGTCCTAAAATTGTGAAAACACACAAGTCCTGTAACTAAACAGATTTAAA
Organism: Potamilus streckersoni; assembly: GCA_016746295.1. Taxonomy (NCBI): domain Eukaryota; kingdom Metazoa; phylum Mollusca; class Bivalvia; order Unionida; family Unionidae; genus Potamilus; species Potamilus streckersoni. Next base: position 2,864,303 of record JAEAOA010001748.1, on the reverse strand, counting down.
TTGACGTAATCTGAATCTCAATTTCGTTCCAAGATGGCGAATGATGAGGTCAGACAAAGTTAACACAAATGTCCAGAATTTTTACTGTTAATCACAATTGGTATTGATCTGTTCAAGTTTAGAAATAATTTCAGCAAAATGTATATGTCCAAAGTCAGTTTTGTAGTTCTCCAGGGAAAATAATTATTTTTTAAAAGGTAGGTCTAGTACAGCTATCACCAAAATCAAAATACATATTGTTCTACAAACGTACGAACGAACAACTCTTTCCAGCACAAGAAGATGTTATGGTGTGACTCCCTAAGATGTTAAAATATGACTATCGACTATGACTGACTATTTCGCAGGTAACTGAGTATTTGAAGCAAACTAATATGTCACCTCATGAAGAAATCATGAAGATTTCGAAATCTAACCACGTTGCACTATAGAATGTCAACAAGTATTATTAGTAATGATCGTGGTCACAGTCAATCATTTACATAGCTATTTACGACTATTTTCTTAATACGACAAAACAGTCATACAAAAATCGTGCATACACAAGTCACATTTACTTTCTATATAAATACGATGTTTCTAACAAAATATCTGATTTTGGGAACATAATCATTATCAAAATAATAACTATATTTAATGAAACGAAAATGAAATAAAAACGAAATAAAGAATTAAAAAGAATTACAATTTTGCATATAACAGAAAGATACCGTTTTCAAAACAACGTACTTTTTTGAATGGGAATCGCATACAGTTTTGACTTAGCACATCTATATTAGAAATCAAATTTTGTGGGAAGACGTCCAAATATTTTTCTAGACGTACAGTTGCCGTGTATGAATAGCATACAATACGTTTTGTGTCAAAATTAAGGAATCTCAAATTTTTGTTTTAAAATGGACACAGTGTCATATAGAAAAATTAATGAAAACGTATTGCCTTTTTTTGTACGACTCCGTGCAACTGATGTCCAGTTTGCAACTTTGGACATTCAGCAAAATAAATGGGACGTACCGGTAATTTCACAGTTCTGTCAGTATGCCATCTAAAATGAAAAACAAACTAAAACATGACTATTATAAAACTTGATGTCCCCCATGCATCATTGACAAGCGCTTTGTTAAATACATAATGTCCCCATTAAATGTACGTGTCTGTATAAGGGATTGAAGATGATGTCGACAAAAGCGTGTTTAGGAATCATGTAAAAGAATATCCACGGTATTATAACTTTTATTTGCCTTTGAGTGAAGCTTTATCAGTCGACATAAAGCAAGAATATATTACGTGCAGTGGAATATTAATGTCCGATAAAACCTTTTCCAGAAAGCAAAATAAATTGTTGTGGGTCAATCAGTAGAAGAAAATGGTCAGAAGGACAGAAAAGTGGTAATTTGTGGAAAGGGAATCTATGTACCTTAACATCAAGAATTTACGCCTTAGACCTAGTGAACTAAACCCTAGAGATGAAGAATGTTATCCGAACTTTAAACTACAGTCTCCTTTTTCACTTGGCATCTCTAGACTGCACAATACATGTATTCATAGACTGTACTTTATATGTATTATCATACTGCACTGCACAGGTATCTCTAGACTGTACTATAACAGTATCTCTAGACTTCACTGCACTGCACTAAAACTTGTCCTTACAGACTACACTTTTGACTACACTGTACATGTATCCATAGAGTGCACTGTATATGTTTACATATTATCCCATGTATGTATCCTTAGAATGCATTGTAAGTGTATCCATAAAATTAACTGTACATATATTCCTAGACTGTACTTTACATGTATTTATTTAATGCACTGTATATGTATCCCTCGTATTTCTAACCTTTAAAATTGAATATTTAGAGCTAATTTTAACGACACGGCAAGTTACCAAGCAATACTTGACTTCTGGAAAAATGACAGCTTATTGACAAATATAAAGTCTCTAGAAATATCCAAAAAATTATTTCCATAACATGCTTTATACTTTTTGGAAAGATCTTTAAACTGGTATAAAAATATTCATTTATTTTTGATACTATTTCAAACTATGATATAAAACTCAATGTTATTTTGTAATGAAGAAGAAGAAGAAGAAGAAGAAGAAGAAGAAGAAGAAGAAGAAGAAGAAGAAGAAGAAGAAGGAGTGAGAGAGAGAGAGAGAGAGAGAGAGAGAGAGAGAGAGAGAGAGAGAGAGAGAGAGAGAGAGAGAGAGAGAGAGAGAGAGAGAGAGAGAGAGAGAGATTTGATTCAACTCAAATCAAAATTCATATTCTTTCAAATTTGTTTGATTTTGGAGGGTTTTGTTTGAAGAGAAGTCATCACCATGCGTGATCCATGTAAAAAATGACATATGTTATTTTGAGCTGTCTCAAGGAAGCTTGATCATTATTTTCTACATACCAGAGAAGACAAGGAACTCCACGATGGGCATATTTATTCCTATATTATTCTATTATTGAGTGTATATAAAGGTTCAATATGAACTCTATAGAATAACATTTGATGACGATATTTATCCTTGATTTCTTTAGGACCAAATGTCCTATAAGCCACTTAACAGAACCAATAGAATATTTTAATTTGCACATCTAACTCTTTGTTATATATATATATATATATATATATATATATATATATATATATATATATATATATATATATATATATATATATATATATATATATATATATATATATATATATATATATATATATATATATATATATATATATATATATATATATATATATATATATATATATATATATATATATATATATAAACAAATTCTATTGAACAGCAACGAGGGCGAGCATACCAAATTGATTTGCGAAAATAAAGCTTCCTACGGAAGGTGAAGATAAATACAAGCGTCACTGAGACCTCCAGTCGGGTTATTGTTTTTGCGTGTCAAATATATTTACCCGGGATCGTCCCAATCTCTGCTTCTGCGCTGGTAAAGAAAAATTAACCGGTCTCTCAACCCTAAATTTTATCGAGACCTATTCGATATCACGACTAAGTATCATGTAAACATATCGTGATATATCCATGTGGAATCACTTTTGAGAAGACATTTTTACATTTAATCATGACCATATCCCAGGACCACCAAAATGGTGGATGTTTCTTAGTGTGTGAATATCAATGCCACTAAAGACAACCAGAAGATTGCAGTTATCTCTGATCACTCTATATAGTTGTGCATATCGCTGAATAACATATATAATATCGGTGTTTTTGTTTCTGCCTAGGAAAATATCAGAGCTTAATTTGATTGTTTTTCCAGCATTACATCATCATATACTACAAAATTATTAATACATCCATCGAGATCAACAAAATGGTGCATCTTTGATGTCGGTGAACAAATCAATAATATCATTGCTGTCCTCGTCCAATAATTTTGCATTTTCTGATCATCTACAGATGGTGCCACTAAACACAATTTATCCCCCTTAAGCCATCTCATTATCAGGTTAAGCAACAATTGCGTCTTTCCAGACCTTGATGGACCTATTATAATTGCTGTGATATAATTCGGTAGCACTAGATGATGCTTGACTGGCTCTTGCTTTTGTGTCGCCGAGAAATGAATGACGTAGGAATATATCATAATTATATGAATTTATATTGTGTTCACTGCGGTGTATACAACACCACCACTGAATAAAAACGATAAAAACAATAACGACGAGGAATAAAAGCTTGCATTTGCATGCAAGTGTGTGAAATGTGGTACAAAAATACAGAGTTATCTTTCATGTAACAGGCGGAGTTATCACTGCTTCACTAGAAAAAGAATCAGGAGCTCCATGGTCTAAGTATCCTGGCGAGAAGCAAGATTAAACAAGACATTAAGAGTATCCAATAAATGCGATTGACCAAGCGTGCCACGTTTGTGATGTCTCATATAAAAATCCAGATTTACAACAACGACATATTACATGCGCAAAGTTGATTCATACTCTAAGGTCTGTAAAAAATAAATCTCTCAGAGAATCGCTTGCTAATTGTTTGGTAAGATCTGCGATGAAGGCAAACAAGTGCTAGGGGCCGGTAATTAGTGGACCAATTATTTTTATAATAATGGAATCGAATTATTAAAGCCCAAGATTATATTGTATGGGTAAATCAGCCATTAGCAAACTTGATGATGCAGGTGTCAAACATTCTGTTCCTGTAGAGTGGTCAGCTCGACAGGCAATATGTCAAATTTATCAACCATCACCTAAAACAATCCAGTACGCACATTTTGATGTCAGCACTCCCAAAAAGATTCATCGAGCAGATATTTTGTTTCTACCACATGATACTATTGAAACTGATAGACGTGAATCGCGCACATACCATACCAATACGCATTAACTGTCGTTGACATTGCAAGTAGATATAAAGAAGCAGAACCACTATCAACAAAAACAGCAACTGAAATTGTTTCTGCATTTAAGCGAATGTCTCGACGAGGGCCCTTGTGATGGCTACAGTTGCTGAAGGTCGATCCTGGCAAATAATTTCTTGGTGCAGTAACATCTCTAATGAAACAACATAACGTCAAAATAAGACGAGGACACACCGCAATTCATTCCGATCAGGCAATCGTTGAGCGATTTAATCTAACACTTTCTGAGTGATTGTTTGCTTATGAGTATGCGAAGGAAATATACACCGACCTTAAGTCCGGGAATAAGAGATCTTGTTTTGGTTTGAAGACTACCAAGTGTGGTAGATAAGCTAAAAAATGAAATTAATTATGAAAATTTTATGACCCCCATGAATGAAATCTCAAATAAACACATACCAGTACAAAGACGTGGCTCTTTCTTAAAACAACCAGTGCTAGGTAATGTGACAGTTAGATATTGATAAGAGCTGTGGGTGCGAGAGGGAGGGGGTAAAAAACGACAGTCCCAGTCTTGCGTGTAAAAACAAATAAAATTTCCGGTGTGGTAAGATCCACGGGGATTCTTGCAATCTTCAAATTAGATTCAACTTGTCCTCAACGTGGATTTGTACGTGAACAATTACAAGTAATTCCTGAAGGTACAGAATTAATTACCACCGCCTTCACTTTTGTGAAAGCAGGACACTAGCTTTGGCGTCGATTATACTCAAGACAGGTCAGCATCACATTCCGACTATAAAATCAGCAGATCTCCACAAAATTCCAAATATAATTTATCGTAATCTCTCGAATTACCTTACGCATTATTTCTTATTGAGTCATATTCGGCTGTAGTCTGATTAGCGTTTTACATTCCTTCAGCGATTCATCAATAGTTCTATAATCATCGAGTATTTCCTCATAATAATTCTTTTAACCAGTCATTCGGAGATGAGCTGACTAAAGTTGGTGGTACACTGTGATCTCCACACATAATAACAGCAGTATATCAAGTCAATAACTATGTAAGAAACATTTTTAATACGTCAAAATATACCGTGCATATCTCATGCTAGATAATGATCTTAGAAATATATCTCTCGCCCATTTGTTCAGGTGTCCAAGCATCTCCTTTCCACCAAAAAAGCTGTGATACGTATGAGATTGAACTATTTGTTTCATTTCTACTGAAGATTTTATGTGTAGACATCAAAACAACTATACCAAAGTTCCGAAATAATTCGACTGCATGTGTGGTTTTGCCAGAACCGCCAGGTCCGTTTAAATAAACAGTTTTGTTTCTGGCCACAGGATCATATACCGAACGTGCTCATGACAAAGCTAGCATTTAACAATTTTGATACTATATCTCCTCGGCTCTATAATCAGCGGGTTCAGAAAAACTAAGTATCTTTCCTCTTTTATTCTCCATTCAACCCATGATTCATCAAAACCGATCTGTAATTCATTTAGCAATCTCGGAAATTTCTTATCCACATATAATGATTATGTGGCAACTCAAACCGCGGTATCAGGGAATCTAAGTATTATCGATAGTAAGCTTATCGAAATATACGATAAAATCCAAAATTTGAAATGAGTGAATTGTAGAGAATCACCATCATTGAAGCTCACAATTGTGCCTAGTTTGGTTGCTTCTGATAGGTTAACATTACTTCGACATACAAACGTATTATTCTTTGCTGTATCAGCAATTATAAAATAAAGTTCATAAATCGTCGATGATTAATCTTGTACAATATCGTTGATAATCATATGATCCTCCTTGCATAAATTTGCCAATTACTTTTCTGTCAAAATCTTTTACAAGTTTAGTTCCGTATTCTACAGCATCTGGGTATGTTCAAGATATCGTCGAGGACAGAGCTCTCAACGACAGCAAGTTTCGGCAGCCACACTTGTTCTCTGGACGATACGATATTATTACATCACTCAAGGTTAACGATATTAATATCTTTTTCATCAAGCTTTTATCAGGACACAATTTTTGGAGTCCAACCGTGCTCGTTAAAATGACGACCAAGCAAGACATCCACAATCGGATGAAGGTTTTTCGATGCAAACTCATATGCCTCAATGCATGCAAATCCAGTTAAATCGAATTCTGGCAAATGTCCATTTATCGAAACTCTAGTCATCTCGTGAGTTGAATGTCCAAATCTTCTAATATACGTAGAATACTCTCCCATTCCAAAAAAACTTTGACAAAATTGCGTTGTATATCTTCAAAAAATTAAAAACGTGTTGGCCTGAATGAATTTTTCTTCTGAGCAAAGTGAACAGCAATTGACGGAATGGTGAAGCAATTATTGAGAAAATGTTCGACATCATTGGTATATTTTAACGCAAGAATTTTCCTTACGTTATAAAGATTCAGCACGATAAATATCTCAATCTGGTCGTACAAACTGATCGTAATTTTTATATTCAGAACTTTGAAACAACAACACGGATACAGAATCGCTCTTGCTGATATTTGAAGTAAAATAAAAAATATCACCGTCATAAAATTTAGCAGTTTGCGTTCGTGGAAATAATGATGTCTCCGACGTGCACGCGTGTACATTATTATCCACGATTTCTTTTGAAGTTCACTTTAATTTAAACTTTGAGTCGTACAAAATCTCGCCGGTTGGTATTTTTACACTCCTTGGAAAAAAAATAATTTCCCAGCCCATCAACGTCCTGGATCGTAACTAAATTTTTTCGGCCCATTCAGTTATTTCTTTTACGTCGTAAATACGTCAAACCATTCCCATGTTTTTGCGTTTGTAAAATGGTCTTTAACTCTTTCAGCAACAAATTTTGAACGTCGAAATTTTCATCGACAGGAAGTCATCAACGCTAGGTTTATCATTAAGCGGATATTTCACATAAAAAACTCCCCCATAATATATACCCGATCATAATATGGTTTTTTTATTACTAGTCAACATTCACAATTTGGAATTTTTATTTAACATGACAGCACCCCCAGGTTTGGTGTAATTCTTTGATAGGATCGCGTTTGTCACGGATAATCCATGTCACGGCATTATTTTCTTCCACCGCTAAAATAAATTATATTCTACAAATGTATCTTTGTTCATCAAGATAAGTATTGTCCTTACTTGCTGGTCATTTTTGTAACCTCAAGTTTAGTTTTATCGCCGAACATTATTCTAAATGTTGACCACACCTAAATAGCATCATCGTTGCGAAATTATTTCTTGTCTTCACGGATACCATCAAGTAGATTCTGATTCGTCAAAGCTCGCCTTGGCATGTCAGTGATTATTCTATCAAGATTGAATCTCCCCCGAGAAGAATTTGATCACAGATAAATTTTTTAAGATTCCTCCATTATATAATTAAGGCCAATATATACTAAAATTAAATTTTTTTATATGATATACAATGATTCAATCAAAGAATATGTGCAAGTGGTTGATGATTGGATCTACATCTCTTTGTAATCGAGCTTGTGCAATGAATTCTGTGGATGCAACCGAAAGAGTGTGCGAAGAGGGAGTCTAGGATAAAACAGTGTTTTAAATGCAACAAGTGAGGGGGTAGGGTGCAGTTGTGTGTAGACAGTGGCGTCAGAAATTATAGAGCTTTGAAACTATATAATAATTTTAAAAAATGATGTTAATAATCTTCAAAAACATAAGTAGAAGTCTATCTCGCTATATTTTCCCATCTATCGTCGCACATATTTTTAGTAACAAAATAATAATTTAGACAAATATTTACTATATTAATGGAGCAAGAAAAAAAAACGCCGATGAATTTATGAAGTATCTCATGGTAAAAATTATGAGGCATCTCGAGCTGTGGTAGGTAGAAACTATCAACTAAGTAAACTGGTTGCTTCTGTTAATAATGCCAGTTATCTTCTTTTTAGTTTTGGGAAAAAGGATACATTCATTTGGTACGAGTGTTTTTATGGTCTTATCCGAACAGATCAGGTGATTTAACATATCAACGGCCTAAACACCTGATAATGTTTGAAAAATTTGCAGGGTATTACACAAAGTCAGAACTGTAAGCGTGGAAATACTGGTAAATATCATAAATCTGCAAGACCAGTTATATCTGTAGATACAAAGACATGGAGAAAAATAAGATTTCAATCGATCTATCAAGCTGTCAAATATTTCGGTATTTTTTCAGCATCGGTACATAAAACGACCAAACCAACATTTTCAAAGAAATACAAACAAAGAATAATTTCTAAGTATCTCACAACTGAATTTCACAGTGAAGTAATATAGAACAATTCCCCTAAATATTACGATGACGTAGAACAAGAACATAATACTTTTAAAAACTCAGTGGTGAGAAACCAGATGTTTGTTCACCACTTCGTTGGCCTTGTGGTTAGAGGCATCGTCGGATGCGTCAAGACGTGGGTTAGATTCCTGGCAGAATTTACCAAAGAATTACAAAATTTTATTAACAGCTGTCTCGCTTATATGACTGAAAATTTTTAAAGCTACTTTAAAACCCAAATCACAACACAACACCAGATGTTTATTCTTTGTTGTTACTTCAAAGTTTTAGTCTATCGTAAAACAAAAAAAAAATATTCAAAAAATTTACTGAAGGAAAATAACTATGCGGGGACTAAAGACTTTAGAAGACTTTGTTTTTTTTTCTGTTTTATACCAGGGCCAAGATGTATAATCTCTTAATCGGTCAAACGAATGGAAGCGTGAATAGATTGTTTTAATTTTCTCTATGTCTGTGTGTGAAGGTCTTCACATGTTCCCTGGAAAGGTGATCAAACGTGAGTTATTTTGCGATGATGTATTTGTAAACGACTGATTTTTTTGTATGTTTCATTTAAACCATATTCACACGTTCACAGCAACTGTTTTTCACTCATTTGGCCGTCTACATAATTTGTCTATACTTGCATATGCAAAGTTTGATAATTTTGTTGACAGGCCTACGCGTACAAGTATATAATTACTGGCGTCTAATAGAGCTCACACAGGTATAATAAAACCGCCATTGTTATCGATTCAGTGGTCGAGCCGAACGTAATAATATGGCGGTATTATAACTGCAAGAAGGAAGAGAATTTTTACTCAGTTTTTCCCCATGAGTTCCGAACAAGTATAGAAAAATATTAATCATAGCTCAATTGGTAACACATCTGGACCAGCCATGGCATAGCCAAATTATTGCAAGTTCGAACCTCCACAGACGACAAAAATATTCTTTCTATATAAGTAGGGGGCAGTGGGGATGATGTAAATATGGTTGCAGTCCACCGTGGTGAATATGACCGATCTGTACTAATTTTCTGACTAGACACCATAATACCTCGGTGGTCGCTAGGATCGCCCAATGAGCGTGCTGGAATGATCTTTAGCAATCTATGGTTTTACAGGGGGTTGCGCCTGCGCTTAAATTAGTACCGATCAATACAAATGCCCTTTGGACGTAAATAACATATGAATACCATTAGTTTACGGTAGCAGATATCTGTATATAAATATGCATATTGTCCCAGGAAATACTATCAATGGGCATCACCTGGGTCCAATTATCTCACTTGGTGCTCTTAATGCATTCATAATTTATGAGATAGTTAAATATTTTGTAAACATATATTAATTATATAATGAATCTCAAAGATATTAATGGGATTATTTCTGCAATTCAAACTGAACAAACCCACATCTCCACCGGCGCAAATAGCTCTGATCAGCTCGATCCTGAAAAAAAAATCATAAATGATTTTGAAGCGTTGCAAGAACGAAAATCTGAAGGAAAATAATTTAATAGCCGAATACAGATTCATTAAATTAATCCAACAGGCAATGACATAATCACTAGTTTGTGTGAATGACATACAAGTTGAGCCATTCGTTACGATCGGATGCGCTGTTAAGAAAATTAAATCAGAATAGTCACGCAATACGAAACAAAAAAGACAGAGTGCGCGTAATGGATTGCAAACAAAGTGAAAGTTTTGATACAGTGCGCGCTTTAACAATTATCGGAATTATGTAAAGTATTTTTGTCGGAAAATTGAGTGTTTTTAATTTTTGGACAACCTATAGAGTATTTCTGTAACTTTGACCGTTTAACTAAATATGCGTAGAATTCAGAATTAGATCCGTATCACACAGAGTCGTAATAACAGATTATCGATGCAGATCATTTAACTGTTCCTTCGTTAACAAAATATTTTCATCGCCATACCCAGCAATACCCTTTCTGTGCGGAAAGGTGTCAGTATTGTTTTGAGGCCATTTTCTAGTACCTCTTTTTGTATACAAAAACTCTAGTGTATTGATACATTATATAATACCTCAAAATATTTTTTTCATGTTTGACACAACCGGCAATAGACTCAGAAACAGATTATTTATTATAATAATTTGATTTTACTTTTGTTGAATGTATATAATTACGTCAGTAATGACGATACGTCTGCTGCATTTTTGTTTTACTGTATGCACATCAATAATATTTTTAGCTGGGTATGCCACAAGCACGCTTGCTCGCATCTTAACCGTTCAAGGTCGATCGATTGGTTCCTCATATTGATTACAAACACTTTAGGTAGTTGGCATGTTGGCGACAAAGTCAATACACAAGTAGGACAACACACCGAAAACTTTTTCTTCAGGGCCACCAAAAGTATTCCCTAGCATTAATCTTTCTTCCGCACGTGTTGAGATTGCCAGTCATTTCTTCACCAGTTTTAGCAACATATTTACTGATTTCACTTCTGATCTTGGCGCCATTTTGTTGTCCACGCATTATGTTGTTGTTACATCCTAGTGTGATTATTTTTTTCTCACATTATTAATTGCATCTGTCAACGGTTATTTCTCGTCCTTGTTTATCCTGAAAAACAACTTAATTTTGGTCCACATTTGCGAGGCTCAAATTATTAAAGAAATCATCATTGACCTCGTCAAGAGTTGCGGATTTGGATAAATCACCTTGAGGCTTGCCTCGAGCAGATCTTCCGTAAATATCTACCATTGCATATTACACTGAGATCCGTTTAAAAGGACCACTTGTATAATTGTGCAGGACTTTAGGAGACGGTGTTGTGGACCTTGACACAGCAAGTGCTTCACGGCCACATATTGTGGGGTCTGTTATTGTCTGTGTTGGTAATGTTGAATATAAGCCGGAAGTGCTTTGAAGTCTGCCGACATATTTTAAAAATTATTTTGGTGGTGCCAACCCATACAAATCATAATTCAACTTGGACCAATCGCGCATGAAACGCAATGCAACCCAATCAGTACATGGACCAGAACTTCCATCGAGATTAATGATATCAGTTTTAATATTGTTTTTTTTGGTAACTGATCACGCATAAACACACATATGAAGGTGTTAATGTTTCATTTTTGCGGCATGACGTAAATCAATATTGGACATGGGAGGCACGTCAGGCGAAGTCTCCTGGGGTGTCTCAGACCTGAGCCGTTTGAGGCTCGACTGTACCACGATTGGGGAGGTCCTGGCAGTCCTTAGCACTTTTTGAAGTCTTTATTCAGTGACCTGTTGTTTTCTTTGATGCCATCCCAGCAGCAGTTTCAACAGCCCCAACTGCAGCTGCTTTTTCAACAACTAGCGCTACAGCCGCTATCAATTCCTGTTTAGCTGAAACAAGTGGAAATATGCCACCAGTCTTGGCAATGTCTTTAATGTCAACAGTAGGTAGGTTAAGTCTGACGCCGGTTTTTTGATCGTTTGGAGTCACTGAAGTGCATGGGTTGGTAGTTTATTTGGACACCTCTGATCGCATGCTTTCTGTCCTGGTTTCAGTAATATTTGTATTCCAGAATGATTTCTTAATGCTGAATGAAGCTTTGTGATCTGACCAGGAGTCAGAGTAACATTAACGTGATGATATGATATTATGCTATCATAAGCAATTTAATTACTAATCGTGCAAGCAATTACATGTTTTATACTGGGGTATCAATGACTCACTCGTCCACCAAAACGTTCAGCCTGCATTATTTTGTCTGAGATAATAACAGCGATTACTCTACAGTCACCAGTCTACAGCAGCTCGGGAGTATATTTAAACGACTAAACGACTGAATAAACCCATGTGATCCAGTGAGAAATAATGGATCGGATGTAATGCTGTGATATCCCCCTGATCCCGCTGAGATATATTCAAACCACAATTCACATTTGATCATGAGCCATGAATGTTATCAACCAATGATAAGCACATGCAACTTGATTGCGTTCAAAATTCAGCAGCAATTCTTCAGAAGGTTTTTATTTTCATTTATCCTCAGAGAAACTACACTAACACAAAGCGAGTCAAACACTATTGAATTTCATTCCCTGAAAATGTACTCTGACATTTTCCTGAAACGCGATGAATATGTGTCGTGATGCCAACACCCCTTGCAGTGGTGCTATATGCCATAAGAATGCCCAAAGAACATTACTATAAATACTGTCTGTGGTCATCGTCAACCATGACATCATTGATTTACCACCTGGATCCATAAAAAAGTAAATGTTGTTCTTCACTAGCATCCAAAACGAGCGATTTGTTAGTATTACTTTCCCTTCATCAAAGGAAGCAGCACATATCGCATCATTATCAGTGGCTTTTCTAATAAGTATCACGGTGTGTTTAGCGCTAAATATAATATTTCTAACATTTCTAAAGAATCCAAATGTATGTGATAGTGCCGTTTAACATTGATATTGACGTGATGCGAATCCCAATTAGAAATTTTCATTCATTGATGCAACTTTAGTTCCAACTGTATTTATTTATTACATGTCTGCTTTCGGGATGATCAGTTATATACTTTGCAAACATCATTGATAGACCAGTTGATCTCTAGTAATCATCGTTGTATCTTATCTTGCAAAGCCAATTATCGTCGTGTCAACTTCGAGTTATTCCAGGAAAGATTAAATATTTTTCCATCGATGTTATACGTGACACTATTAAATAACGCCATGACACCATTATTTACAAAACCAAATTGGTCACCAACTCCGTACGTTGTATCATCTGCTTTCAGAAATCTACATTCTTTCTCAATAAATGCGACAGCGGGCAGGAAATATCCGCCTGTAACCTGAGCTTGCAACTTGATTCTTCGTCGTGCGTTATGTACTCGTGCGTCATAAGAATAATATTGATAATCGCGCACAGATTTATCTTTGAGAACTGACGCATCCATGTCAAATGCTGGATCAGATACACGAAGGCTACTTCCTGTTATCAGACTTGTATATCCCTGAAACCAATCACTTCTATTTGGACATTGTGTGAATGAAAACTACACACATCCAAAATTTAAGAGCTTTGCAAAGTGTAACATTACATATCTCTGAAAATGAAGATTTCACAATCGAAGTGCTCCAATTAAGTAAAGGAGCCACGTGTTTGGGATTACTTTGTTGCTATTAACATGTAGACGTGACCTCAGGGGTGATCGTCGTAGGGATAATATCCAGAATTGGATAGTAAATCTCCAGATAGCAGAGTCGCATATTTAGCAACAGTGGCGAAGAGTGCTTCGAGACCGAATTTCATCTAATCCATCACTCACTTTGTCGATTTCAAAACTGATAGTTTGGTTTATTTGATATAAAACAATCTTAAAACTGATTGACTAACTCAACTTTAACTCCACGTTTCATTTTCGTCTTTAATTCTCCGAGAAAATGTCACCTGATCATCTCTCACCTTGATCCCTTTGGATTCCAGGGCAGAACTATTCATGTCGTTCTAGCTTTGAGCAACATACTTTTAATTGATTTTTTTTTGGTTTTGGTTAAAGGACCACTTTTGTTGGCATCTAAATTCTGGTACAGTATTAGATTCTTATTGTTCATAGTGTCATTTTGATTCAAAGCGTGCAGTAATAGGGAAATCTTGAAAACGGAATTTCTAAAAAGATAGTGAATTCACAGGAGTACTAATTTGCCTCAGTTTTATCAGACTGACTTGTATTTCTACAAGCCTTTACCTACTGTTACTCTATAAAAGAGTTTGTGTACCTATAAAGTCAGTGTATGTATTATCTCCATGTTTTGTTAGTAGTGATTTTTAAATTCTGCAAATTTTAGATTTTTTTTGGGGGGGGAGGGGAATAATATGTAAAGATTGTTCCGAAGATAAAATTGGTTGTTCACGAACATTGATAAGTAGGTGCAAGTTTAGTTTTTCAAATTATTTTAGGGTCATATATTGTCCAACCTATTACTTGTGATTGAAAGGCTATTTTAAAGTGTCAATCCCTCCTTGATTCTCCAGATCGCTCTTATCTGTATGATTTCTTGCAATTGCATTTCCGGCTTTGTTCATTTAGTGTTATTGTAATCTTTGTTGTTGATGGTATTGTTATTACATCTGTGCTGGCATCAGGATTTTCATATTCCAGATAATCTAATTCTTCGACTTTTATCCCAATGAAAGTATTACAAGCCAACCGCTCTTTTTGGATCTTTGTTTGCTTTCTTTGCATTTTTCGAGTAAGTATGAACAAAAATTTTCTGAACTAGAATATAAACTTGGTCTCTCATTAGCTCCTTAAAATCTAGAATACTCGTTAAAATAAAGTACTCGTTGAGTGATCCGTGAAATAAAGTATTCGGTGAATTACTGTGAACCGTAATATGAAAAATTGCATTGTCTATTCTTTGGACATCATGAATTCCTGATTATATTCCTGATTTCCAGTTCATATGTAAGGTCATACTGAAATATACCTGCCACGTTTTGCTTTTTCATTCATGCGTGTCTTACTCTGTATTGTTAGGTTTATTCTGAGTATCACATCCATGTAATGTTAACATTTCTTGCCAGATTCTACCAGAAACCAGGGAAATGATTGATATAAAGAAAATCAAGAATGCGTATCTTGTAGGAATGACACATTCATACGAATGAAAAATCATTGATGTTTCCGCGTTTTTATTTTAACTAGATTAATTTTAAATTTCATTTTTATATGAACACATTTTTAATCTCTGTCCTAAATACTGCTTTGATTGATTCAGTCTCTGAGGTGGGATATTTTAATGTGGTTTGCTAAACATGCAAGTCTTAATTTCTGTCCCTGCGATTTCCAAGACGCGTGGCGATGCCTTTACACCGGTTGTATTGTATTCATCCAACACTCAGTAATAGACACATCAAGCTCACGTCATTGATAGTAAAGTGAGTGTAAATTGTACCAATGTTGTCGAAAGTTAAATCTTGTTGATGGGGTTGTATATGGTAGTTCCCTATTACTCATGGCCTAACCCCCTGGGTTATATAAAGACTACGGAGATCACCACCCTACAACTGTACATAAGCTGGCCAGGCATGAAAAGACAAAATTATGCATGCAGTTGACACTGGCTTTGAGGTCCGTTCCTAGATATAGCGATGAAGACCTTGTATCACAATTTGGAAACTATCAAGCTATGAACTATATAGCAAAACATAAACTTTATATGTATAAATACACTTAATCATGCAGTTTACATCTATTTCTATTTAGATTCATACACTATGCAGACTAACTAGCCATAACAATACTATTTCGAATATGCAACTGTTTTAGCTCCAGAGCCAAAACTTGGAAACTATCCACGTATTTACCCTTTTAACGTGCATACATGTACCTGAAATGCAAATGCAAATGCGCCCACTCAAATGACAGTTGTCCTCGTGGCAGTGCTTACCCTCTGGGATGAACTTAAAACGCTTACACTTCGAGGTAAAGGTCGAAACGGGGAAAGCACTTAAGTATGTGTTTTGAAAAGATAACATTTTGGTTGACGTGTTTTCACATTAGTATATATAACGCTTGCTGAAAATATAAGCTCTTGAAAGTGCAAATTGCTTGTATAGCCTCGACTAAATGCCATCTGTCAATAGTTTCAGTACTTGTAAATGTGAACTAAGCATTTTATTTCTTTCTATTTTAGCTATCTTCTTACTGAAATTAGCTGTGAAATCTAAATTTAACTAGAGACAGCTATTTTTGTGAAGTGTCAGTTCTTTATTTTGACCTGTTTCAAAGTATTTTAAAGTCATTTGGCACAAACTTGGGTGTCTAATATCGCTTTTATCAATCCACTTGTATAATCACGTGCACATGCGAACCAAACATATTTACATTTACCTATTGGAAAAGTAAAGTTTCCCAACGATCTGGATAACAATAATAAGGACGTCCACTGGATTAAAAATATTTAAAACTCTGAAACTTCCAAGCAACATCATTAATCCTTATTCAGTTGCTAAGTTCCTATATTGCCTATTAGCAATAAACACTTAGCAAAGTAACTTAGGACAAACATTAAATCGCAAATGAGCACAAAAAAGAACAACGAAGATGACAGGTTTCAGGATGACCCTGTATCTGACGGTATTAATGTATATCATACATTATAGATTTGTTCATCATCTCACCCCGCCTGAATGTTTAAGTATGCTATAATATATTCAACAAAATGTGCCGTAGGTTAACAGTGATCGTGACATAATCCACACACTGTGCCAAAGGTTAACGGTGTTGAGTATTCTTAACATAATCCACAAAATGTGACATAGGTTAACAGTGTTGAGTATTCTTAACATAATCCACAAATTGTGACATAGGTTAACAATAATTGTAACATTTTCCTCGACTTGATATCAGTATTATCGACTTAGATTGAAGGGAATAAATAAGAAATGTTAGTCTGAGTGAATCTGATCAGCGTAAATTATGTTGTGCAAATAGCATGCTACTATCTGTATATTTTCAATTAGATTTTTATTTATTTTAATCAGCATAAATGATCTTCAGCGTCGATTTGTATTACTTCAGTTTGCTCCTTGTTTAGAATCATTTTATGATATGTAGATAAGACTTTCCAGATATGCTACTTTGTACCTCAGATTTATAATCGCTTGGTTTGGATTATCGAGTCATGTAGTTTAAGTGGTATGTCATGTTTCTTGTATCCTCATTTATCATTTCAAATCGCACTAATAGTCAATATGTTTTAAACGTAGGATTGCACTTATTTAACACCTTTGTATGTATTTATTGCGGTTTTCATCGATTTAATCAAACTAAGAGGACACTATTTAGGTTTGCGTATCCAAACCATTACAGACAACGGATCTGAGCATACAGGTACTCTAACAAAAGCAGAGTTATTATTTACTAAACAAAACTTACCTTTACTTCTAAATGAGATTTTCAATTTTCCGATATTCATCTCCATGACAGCACAAAAGAAAGCTTCACAATTAATCTACGTCTTACATGGATCCATTCTATTTTGGCCGATTTTGACGCTTACTGCTAGAACAATAAAATCGCTCACCTGCTACGTTGAATCTTTAATACTTCCGTTTTGTACCAGCATAAAATCATGGGTGAGAAATTCAGTATTCAGTTAAAGTTACAAGACGTCTGTCTATGACATAATATTAAATAGGACAATGTACATTTATGATATTCAACTGACAGTGTACTTTAAAAAATTGAAAATTGGAAAAATAAGTTTTCAAAACTTCTGATTTAGAAAAAATAATTAGTGTTAAGGTGAAACGATTATTTTCTATTCATGTCATAATTCATTTTGAAATATATTAATTTTAAATCTTTATTATTACGATTATATACCGAAAATTTGATATACCATAGACCTCAATGCTTGGGCATTTTTCACAAAGCACCGAAATTTTAAAAGTCAGATGAATGGAGTTTTTAATAACTTCTTTTGTTTTTGCTGATTAATTAGTGAATTAAGGAAAAGTAAAAGAGTTTTGAATAACGGGATGAAATATATCCCTTCGATACCATCTGAATCTTCAATCCCAAAGAAATTGATAGAATTAGAAAAATAAGATTTGAATTTCAATGGACCGTAACCTAATGTACTTGAATAATATCACACAGAATGGCAAACTTCAACGATTCAGGATTCCATTTGGCGTATAAAGGAACCCAGGTTTCCTTTAATATCTTGTTATTATATTTCACTAAACTATACATTTAACTAAATTACAGCATAGATATGCCTGACAAAATCGCTAAGGTGTGTTATTCGTATTTATAGCACAAACAAGTTCCAGACACCCCAAAATTTCCTCCAATACAACACAAAATCAAAACAAAACAAAACAGAACAAAAGCAAAACAAGACTGATAAAAAACCCAAACAAAACCTCCTATCCACTCACTCACCCACCCCCAAAACCCCCATAAACTTGTGGCGAGGATGCAAGAAGATGTAGGTATTCATAATATGGCATGATTGGGGACAAAGCTACCGGGTAGCGCGACAAGATTTGATGAAACGTTATGTCTCTGAAAGGCAATTGAAGCTTATTCATGACTTATATGGTTAAAATGTCTTTCGTTTCTGCCTTGAAGAGTGGAAAACATTCCATGTATATAATGTTGATCTTGCATAATCATCGTAAGAAATATTTTGGGTGTCATTGGTTCCTAATTACCCATACATTAATAAGAATAAAGAATAATGCAATGTTAGGTTTGATACACAACGTCTCATCGTCTCCGGTGAGATCTATCTTGGAAACATGACGTCATGGAACTGGATATGGTTTAATGAATAGTTCCATTCAGGGTAACGTTACTGACGATGCCAGTGAGCAAATGTTTAGAGAACTGACCCTGGAAGACTCGACCGTTAATCTTTAATTGTGAAGGTTTGATTTCTACTTGATGTATAGGCTGCTTTGTTGAGCTATAGATTGAATTGTGTCGTTACCTAAAATAGATAAGACTTCCACAAATCGTGCATAAGTCTGGATTATTCGATGTTGCTCTGTACTCGTTTTATCAGTCAGCGAATGGAAAACGGTACTACTCCGATTTAGTATCTGACGCACATCTTCGCCTTTCAACAAGTACATACATACCTTGCAACTTCATGTCCAAGTGCCTTTTTTTCTAACTACACCCTTGTTTAATTTTTGTGGTTTGTTCGATAAGTCCTTTGTAGTGGTTGGTAGAGGTGATGATATGGTTGTCAAAGTTTAGAGGATGGCTGAACTTATGTTATCGCCCGGATCGAGTGAATAATAAACAATAAATGGATGGAATGAGCATATATATAAAATAAAACAACACGAACCTCAGTATATAAACAATATTATATTTTTCAAGTAGTTAATACAATACACTTGAAAGATACACTTCTACCAGAAAATAATTACCAAAAGTTATCAAAGAAAAGGCCATTAGCAATTCCATTAACACATATATGACAAATTTCATCATAAAATCGAGTGAGACTTTGCAAATCAGTTGTATCACATGCCTGTATAACACGACTGGTTGCGAGTTACTTCAGATTCAGCATCGGTAGTATGTTGGGTAGAACTATTCTTTAATGGCTTCTTATGTGATGCTGCCTACAATGACATCTCTCGCATCCAGCCTTTTATGGGTCATTAACTACAAGTTGTCTTCCTTGTACATCTTTCAGTGGAGCTGTTTCCTTTTTCAATATAGATTAATATGTAACCTAAATAGCTTGTTGGGTCTTCAGTTCTTGGTCATAGCATCATTTCCTCTCACGTTATGTCAGATATCGCCATATCGTAAATCAAACAGACACTAACTGATGATGTGGGTTCAGGTCGCAGCTTGGTATTCCATACCATATGAATTCCAGCACAGTTCCTTCCATAGATAAAACATAGTACAGGAAGATTAATATATTTCTATGACAGATATATTTAACATTACTAAAAAATCTATATCATAGTCTAGTTTCATTTAACAAACAATTAGGCCCCTCAGTTAAAATAATTCACATCTTAATTGTACAAAGGCATTAAACAAATTCACCTCTTGTCTGAACTACATTGTTTGCTAACTAACAATTCATCATCTTACAGACCTTATAATAATCAGTTCTTATCATACATGATTCCTATGACATAAAAACGAATACAATTCAAACAAATCTCTGAAGAATTGAAATTGCGCAAATGTTTATGTCGATCTCTATAGAACACATTTAGTTGGACACGTGTACGATTAATTAGATTTATGGAGGACTGCGCGTGTTAAATTCCCATACTGCACAGATTGGTACCATCTATATCATCAGTTTAGTGATTTTTAATTAAGGGCTAAATTTTTGTTGAAACTAGACAGTCGAGGATTAATTTTCCGGGAGTAGTCAGATTTGAAAAATTGCAGAGAACATTATGTTATAATCTACATTGTCAGACGAACGGCATTGCTTTAGCCTAGTATTGCGGGAAATATATTTTATGTTGATTGCTCACGCTGTAAAAGGGCGTGGTTCCACATGACAATCCTTTGTTTAAATGTGCTAATAGCAAATTTAAAATCCGTTTACGCCTTTTTCTGCATGAGAAACAAATGTAAGAAGACTTTGAGCTGAATTTAACAAGTAAATTCACTCGAAATATTATCCATAGGAAAAAGATTGTCTGGAAATCGCCAGGCACAATTCTTGAAAACAAAAGGTGAAATAGCTATACGGAAAGTATCCACGTGACCTATCTACGGGAAGTATCCACGTAACAAGTAGTTACAAAACCAAACGGACCACACAAAGTTGGAAGGACCGAAATGGTTGAGATTCCTGTAAATTTGAAAAAGGAAAGGAAACCCTGGAAATGACCCAGATGTACAGGCACAATGAAGTCTAAGGGACAGTCGGTGTGAATTTGGACTAACTTAAGACATTAGGTTATGAAACTGTACAAGGCAATGTTTTCGATCTTTCACCAAACCCAGACAACCCACCCCAACAAAGTAAGTTAGGGGCATCTATCAAAAATATGTATGAGCTTATTATAACTAATGAGTTATATAGTATTCAAGACAACTAAATTCAAACAATAATCTTAAGACACATGTCAAAGAACTTTTATACGAAACGAACAAAAATAAATTCAAGCAATTATCTTCAGCTTCGTGTCAAAGAGAAATGTTATGAAACTAAGACTTCGCTTAAATACTTTATGAGAAAAGTATTTGTTACTTTTTCCTGGAGTTATGATTTCAAATAGACTGACTAATTATACGGCGTAAGGCATTTACAAAACACGAACGTTCGCATGGAAACACATCATTAGCTTTTAAATTGGCCAACCGAGATATTAGGTTTATTTAGCAGCCTTAATTAGCAACCTATCATATAGGGTTTCACATAAACCTTTCTCTGCAAAGTTTCAACTTATGACAAATAGGTTAACAAGTTAAACGCTATTTTACAACATCACAATCCTTGACATTCTTGGCAAACAGCTAAAGCTTCACCCTTTTACCTGACACAATTATCGAATGGACCTCATTAAAATTCAGTCATGTCTCTTACACACACATTAGTGTACAGTAACCTTACCACTGCCATTGGTTTAATTCCGTGCTAAATCACATACATCAGCTTAATATAGCTATGTGTAACAATAACACCTGCGTATTACAAGCATCTGCAAAATTCATAATGTGAATATTTTTCATTGCGAACGTCGTTAGCTTGTAAACTGTAAGGCGTTGAATGCATTCAATGTGTATTCATTTTTTACACACTACACACACACCGAGGGGTGTGCAATTTGTTTCTTTTCAGTAAATCAGAAGATTCATTATGTATGCATTGAAAAGTGCTCATGCTTCTGCTGACGAGTTCGTTGTTCAAGTACAAATCGATTTCACTGAGTATCAAATGCATGCATTTGATGACGGATACTACTTTAGTATTGATATCTGGATCTGTGTTCTCGGTTTTGAGGCCTTCTACATTCAGGCCAATGTAATTGTTGTTCAGATCAAAGTAATCTTCAGCCTTTTTACTGACTTAAAACTGGATGGTAGCTGATGTCACCAGAGACGACGGAGGATAGAATTATGTCCACTCGGATCATCATACGGACTATGGCAAATAGAGAGAGTTTTGTATTGGAACATTCGCAAGAATATCGGAGCATCATTTTAAAGAACTTAAAATGTCCAAATCACGGACGGTTCTTCACCTCGTACTTTTTCTCATAACGTCTGTTAGGTTTATATGTCTTTCTGCTTTGTCCTTACAGGGGTGTTGAGGATGACTTTGAGGTTTTGACAAGAATGTATATTGAATTCACAGGTCTCAAGAGTTATTTTCCTGTCTAGTTCAACACATTTTTCCTGCATTCAGACACCTTTGATCGGGACTTCATTTGTCGATGAGCACACTTTGGAGAAATTCTTTTTCTGGCTTCAGGGAAGCATCTTCAAAGCATGTCATCCTCGAATCACTATTAGTTTTTAGACGGATGACATATGACGTAAGATTGAGGAAAATTGTTATTTCCAAACTGTCTTCGTTGTCGAGCTACTCCTCCGCGCGCACACACACACACACACACACACACTATATCACTACAAATCAGTCGAAGATCGTCTTCTAAAATGTATTATTACAGTGACAGTTTTGTGGAGAATATACTTTTGTCTGAGATCTCCAATTGTATCAATATTCACACCGTGATAATAGTACTTACGGACAAGAAAAGAAGGGATACACAGTCTGTCAGTATTTTTATCAGTTTGCTATAGCAGATGGTTTCGAATTTCTTATTTGAATACTAAAGTTGTTTTGGATGTCAAAGGAACAAGCCAAGCCGAATTTTTAAACATACGAATGACGCAAAACAAATATTTGTATCCTTGTACGAAGTAAAGTGAGACACTATAGCTAAATCAACATGACATTCATAACCAATATTCACGACATTTGCTTAACGCTTTGCATTTATATCGTTTCAGTTTGCGATTGTGTATGTTATCATTCACGAATCCCAAAGATGTATGCTTCTGAGTTTGTCTTTGGCTTCACGGTGAAATGTTTATATTTCACGGTGAAATGTTTATATTTCTCCCGAAGCAACCACATAGTTATGGTTGCTATAAATAGATGCTTAAAGCGTTTCTTTAGTGCGATTCAGTAAGTCACGCGATATAAGGAACTTTCCACAGATCTTACAGGTTCATTTTTCTTTACTTTTTTACTATTGTTTTCACTTCGTTCTTTCTCTTCTGCTGGATATGGTTTCATCAGTTTTACCCATTATTTCTTTTAATTTTGATGGCGTCAACATGGCTGCAGAACGTGGATTAAATGGGGATTTTAACAGAGGGGGTTTGAAATTCGTCTCCTTTTATATTATTTTAAGAACGTGACAGTGTAAGTCATCTTTGTAACAGCTTTGTTTTCTTCAGTGTCAGCCATTCTTGAAATTTTTCCGAGTAGGTTTTGCAGTCTCATCTAACGCGTTCCGGTGAAACAATTGAAAGCGTTGCAGTATTATTTTGTCAGTACCCCGATCAACGTTCATTCTAATATGTTTCATGTTTTCGCAGAATTTTGAAACTGCTGAGTGGCATTTCTAAGGAGCTGCGCGGCAGTACAGCCGCGCATCCTAGAGGAACATTAAACGCGATATTAATTATTGTTGACATTTCAGTGAGATTATGATGGGTGGTGGAGGTATATAAGAGAGTCATCCTTTGTATTTGCCAGCTATGTAGTTTCATTCACCATTCTTATGGAACTATAGTTAATTTTCATCCTTCCATAAATGTGCACATGTTGGATGTCTCTCCAGAAAGTATCGTTCTTTTTCTGTTCACCTACACACTCACCTTCAAGAAACTACAGAAATCAATCTCAATAAGACAATTTGACTTTGAGCAGTATGCCTCTCAGCATGGCAAGGAAATCTTGTTGAACAAGCATTTTTGTTTTCTTTTGACTGACTGGAGTTTTCATTTACAACATTTGTCGAAGAAGGTGACGTCCTTTTCGAAAGGGTGTCCATTTACACATAACGCTGGAGAACACTTGTCTTTAACTAGGTTTGGCTCTCATCATCTTTGACTGGGAAGAAGAAGAGGATATGGTAGTAGCTGTCGGTATAATGCCTTCAGTTTGAGGTTTCCTTGAGTACTAGTTCATTTTTGTCACAGTAGCACTCTTTCTTAGGATATCACCAACCTTCCTTTTTTTTCTGGGAATCAAGTATGACTTAAAGTTACGTGAACTCGCTGCCATTCTCTCCTTCTTTGTCTTTCTCTTCGATTTTCTGTTATTGTACATATGACATGCCTTGATTTTTGCTTCGGTATAAGGATTCCATCAAAGAAGCTAACAAAATCTTCTGTTTCTAGAAATACATTTCCACCCGGTTTTATGATGCTGCGCTTTTAGTTTGAGTATCGATTCTTGGTAAGTTGTATCACAGCTGATTTTTCCTTTCTAACAAAACGTGTTGAATGAGGAATATGAATAAATAGAGGTATATACAATATTTAAATAGATGCAAGAACATTTTTCACGAGCTAAGTGGAGTCACATTAAACGGTCCAACTTCAAGAATGAAATATTTACTGATATACTTTAAAAAAGACGTAGATTTGTTTCTATTATATTTACATGTTTGCACGTTTGTTTTCTCCATTTTTGTCAATATGTTTCACAGCTGCATCACTACATCTTCTGAAAGGTGTTTCAAAATTGCGATAAATTTTGGACTATGACCTTTCACAAATATAGTTCCTACATAAAAACCTTCATATCGTGTATTTTCTCAAGTGAGCGACTGTTCTTATGCAACACATTTCTTGCGCGGATCAATACAACAAACGTTCTTAGGTTGAGGGCACTGTATAAACATCCCAGAACTGTGGTATCAAACAGACGTCAGAGTGTACAGTCTTTCGAAAAGCATTTTAATCATTCTGAGTTTCAATATAATGATTTTGGCTCATTACTTTATTTATTTCTGCATTCATAGGTTAATTTTCTAGCCTTGTCAAGCTTGCAGTCTAAACGCTGCACACAAAGTTTAATTCCAGACATGATTATATGTTCTAGAAGTCCCAAACGAAAAGTCTTAATGCGCACTTCTAAACCATCAAACCATTCTTATTTACTGCTTTCAGGGTCGACTGCTTGTGAACTTTGTGCCGTTTTCAGTAACCCATAGTTAAGAATAGCAACTGGACCATTTGCCAATTGGTGAAATAGGCTGGCATAACATCTAGATTTATCTAAGCTTGTAGTTTCTTCAATTATTCTTTGTAAGACGGAGTTGGTTTCTTGCAACAGAAATGGACAACATGATGATTACATGCAGAATTTGGCGGTATTCCTGTATATAGCTAGTCAATGTCGTGCGACATTGCTCACGTTACAGGACATTGCTCTCGTTACTGGACGTTGCTCTATTTATTGGACACAGTATCACTCTTGTCTTTGGCACCACACCTGTTGTTTACGCTCAGTTGTATGATGGTGGGTCCATGGCACATATTTTCTGTGTCAAATTCAAGTTTGTAGATGAACGAATAGCTCAAAATTATCTATTTTTCTTGGAATGTACCCAGTCCTTACCGTTTGAATCTTTATATCTTATGGAATGTACCCAGTCCTTACCGTTTGAAAAAAGGCTTTACCGTGCTTTGATCAGGACGTTTCACTAGTTTATAATAGACAGACATATTTTTTCCCAAGGAATGACTTAATATTGTGTGATCTTGGGTGAGGAAAGTCTTGATCTTAACCTGGTTTCTTCTAATACGTCAATTCGCCCAATGACTCAAGGGATGGCTCAGAATCGATCCTTTCAACTGGTGTTTGTAATGAAGATGGCCCATCGTAGCCTTAATTAATATTTCGCTCTATCACTAGAGAACTAAGAAAAGTTTCTTCGGGATTTTAGTTGGTTCATGCTCCTCAGCTTTGGTTTTCGCTGTAAGGATGACAATTCAGGCCTCAATGCCAAGAACGTATCCACATAATGCTTCCATACCGGTTACATTTTCAAACGGGTATTGGCTGTCTAATAAGCAGAAATGATGATATTACCAAATTCGTCGGGTGAAACAAATTCAACGTAATTCACAAAGATCAACTCCTTCATTCCCGATTTCAACGTGTTTGATGAAAAGAAACTATTGACCTGGATTTAACAATTATTGGGTCTTGGGCATAATTCAACGCCCTTAAAACATTTGAAGACCAACTTACACTGGTGCTGTGGTGGTGATAGTTGCTACCGCTGCTGGCGTCTCTGCGATGGTCTGAATAGTCATAATCAGTGTCCTAGAACGATTCGAATCATAACTAGATTGTGAAGGTTTCTTTCTCGTGGGTTTCGCCAAAAAGGTTTCATGCATTCCTCTTTCTTATTTATCACCACCTGAATGTCCTTTAACAGTGACAGTTGTGTTTTCTCTCCCTTTACTCAATTCACCATTTGTTTACATCTTTTGTTGCTTTCTCATTTCCTTTCGTAAAACCGACTCCAGCTGTTCCTTCTGCATCGTTTCAAAACCAGAGAGACAGACATACAGATGTTGCAGAAATCGGTATATAACAAACTCTTTTTGCCTCGCCCATATTTCAAATAATTTTGTTTTAAAATATCTGACATCATTAGCAGATTTGAGCCAAACTGATTGATAGTTAAGAAGCAAAGGTTATGGGTTTTGAAAATAGTAACCCACTTTTGTAGATGTGCCAAAGTCAAGCGAAAATCTTAGTGTTTATACTTATTGTGAAATAACCTGTGAAAGTAAATGTATACATAGATGCAGAAATTATGTGTTCTTGTTGGTTAAAATAAAAAAAAAATATTGGCTATTAATAATATCGTTAACCTGACCATGTTATGTGCTGGAGATGTCTTACTTGTACGAGCTAGAACAATTCTTATTAGGATTTTATTAATGCCCATTCACTTCATGTTCCATACTTCCAAAATGTCAAGACCGATCCGGTTGCCTGAGTTGTCAGTGTCAATCTGTCAAGACCGATCCTGTTGCCTGAGTTGTTAGTGTCAATGTCAAGACCGATCCGGTTGCCTGAGTTGTCAGTGTCAATCTGTCAAGATCGATGCGGTGGCCTGAGATGTCAGTGTCAATCTGTCAAGACCTATCCCGTTGCCTGAGTTGTCAGTGTCAATCTGTCAAGATCGATCCGGTGGCATGAGCTGATAGTGTCAATCTCGTGTCCGATTCATAACCCCGGCCGAGTCATACCAAAGACTTACAAAAATGGTACTTGCAGCTGCCTCGCTAGGCGCTCAACATTAAGAGGTTAGTGTTAGGACTGGTTGGCTGGTGTCAGAGTAATGTGACTGGGTGGGACATGATGCCACATGTCTGCGATATGACTCCCCAGTGCTAGATATCTCTAATAACTGCCACACAACATCCATTGCAGCGATATGACTGAAAATTTGTTAAAGCTACGTTAAAGATCCAAAAACACATACAGAAAATGACAAAATTAGGTTATAGGCGTAAAATAATAGAATACGGAAGCAAAGTAAATTCATCAGAATTTAAAAGGCATTAAAAGCAGAGTAATACAGTCAGTTTCCACTTGATGTAGACTGATTTTTCACACTATTTCTTTTTAACCTTTGTTTTGTGTTCTGACATTTTGTCTTTGAACATAATTTATATACTTATTTTTTGTGTTCAATACATCCACTTATTATTAAGACTTAAAACTCGCCACACCCCAAATTTTGCATGCAACACTGGCTGAATGGAGATAACTCAATTATAAGCCAACGACTTGAACCGACGCACATGTTGGTAATGGATTTAAGCACATTTTTTTTTAGCATACAAAAGGCTATACATAACAGCTAGTATAACTGGTGCAGGAAAACCCCGGGAAGAACCACCGACCCACGGAGAGCTACTGGCAATTTTTCTCGCATACCCACGCGACGGCCGAGCCCGAGCCTGACTAGGCGATTAGCGTAGTGATCTGTAAAGGCGAGCGCCTTAGACCACTTGGCCACAACCCCCCCTCTTCCTTCCGTTGGTGAAATTCTTTACTATATAGTTGGGGTGGGTGGTGGTGGCAAACGTGGATATATCCCGTGAGGGTACTCCGACCGAACAATACTTTTAATCTTAAAAAAGAAAAAAATTGTTTGAACAAGAACTAGGAGAGGCCCAGATATTACTTACCCCAGGGCCCATAATCGCTCTCTACGGCCCTGGCAATACGTCTCGTTTATTACAAGGTACAATTGGGGGAAAGTATATAGATTGCATTTTGTGTAGAAGATTAGTTTTTTTTTTTATTGAAATCGCCACTACTGGTTTTCATCCATTGAGAAATGTCCGAATAGCTTGTTTACCATTTGTTCATACCCCTTCCCCCTATATCACATGTTCATAATAATGCTATTTTAACCAATTCTAATAAATGCTTTTTATAGTAGAAAAAAAACAACATTTAGCATAGAATATTAAAAATATTCAAAATTTGCAAACAAAATTAAATTAAAATAAATTTTAATGGTATTCATTAATAGGATCAAAACGTCAAGGGCCAAATTATCTAAAGGCCGCACGAAAGTGCACTTATGCTTAGGGAAACAAAACAGAAGAGGTCTATTGCAATTAGGCTGAGAGGAAGAAAAGAGACGAGACCTGTTGGATATAGGCAGATGGAACGAAAAGAGAAGAGAACTGGTACATTGAGACTAATGCAAAAGAAAATATATGGGGCCAAGTACAATTACGCTAAGTGGAAGAAAAGAGTTGAAGTTTGGGGCAATTAGACCAATACAAAATAAAATATAGGAAGCCTGGGTCTCTTTATATATATATATATATATATATATATATATATATATATATATATATATATATATATATATAAATATATATATATATATATATATATATATATATATATATATATAGATATATATATTTATATATATATATATATATATATATATATATATATATATATATATATATATATATATATATATATATATATATATATATATATATATATATATATAATTACATTATCTTGACACCAAGCCAACCTTTCTTATTATCGAAACCTCTTAATGCTGAGCGCCAAGCAAAGTAGCTATTGGTACTTTTTTTTTAGTCTTTGGTATGACTCATCCAAGGATCGAACCCACTACAGTCCGAAGCGGACGGTCTAACTACTAGGCTACTGGAGGGGTATAAGAAGCCTAGTGCAGTTTGTCAAAGGAAATAAAAAGGAAAATAACAATGCATAAAAGTGGCTGCTTGATGTTGCAGATAATGAAGCTGATGCCGATTCTAAATCAGTTTGTCAACGGTTTAGCCTAGTCCGTATCTGCAAATTAAATCCTAGCCCGAGTATTGAAAATGCATAGTAATCGTTGAGACTTTTCATCTAATCCAATAGTAAAATTACGCATCTTTAATTTCCTATTCAACTGGTCTTCATTTAGGATTCTTATATAGTGATTCAACAGTAACTAAACATAAACCTATCTTATCAAAAATACTGAGCTTACAAGGTCTCTTGCCCTTGTATCCTTAATGAAAAGTGTATTATCATCTTCCTTCACCAGACCAAATGAGACAGTAGAGGACGTTTTCCTTATTTGAACAATTAAAAAGTAAACACGGCTTTTTTATTTGCTTGCGAGCAAATATACGGAATAAATAAGTAATAAAAGCGGACTTGCCGGGAAGAAAACAAAACAAAACTGCCTATCAGCAAATAACAATTTTAGTTGATATTACATGATAATATTTGTCTTAAACAATAACAAAATTTTAAAATTCCGGCACACTTTTTTGAAACTAATGTGTTCTAACCATTTCGAAATATTACAGCTGACGAGTGGGTAATATAGTGTATTCGAGGCTAGTATTTGTTGTTTTCTGCAATTGACAGCGACACATGAGCACCTTTTCCGCCATGAGTCAATGGTTCGTATAACTAGAAGCACCAAAAAGGGTATATGTGATTAACATTCAACAGAACACATTTCTTTATAATCACGATAAATATGACTAATGACAAGTATAACTTTCGGAGTACCTTATTTTCAACTTGCCCCTTATTTTCAACTTGCTTGTTGCCTCTAATTCGAATAAAAACATGTTATAAATAAGCCTTCTATCGTGTCCAATTAAAAACTGTATGACACATTAATCTGTCAAATTTTAAACCTGAGCAATAAAACATTAAATTTATTGTATTCACTGTGACATGTTATTAGATTACAAGCATATGATATGCTGGCTCTATATGAAAACAATAATCTGCAGTGTGTTGAGTCAGAATGTAAACAAGACATGAATATAAAAGATTAAATCATACGATTGCGTGCTTTCTTAGATCATAGATTGGTCCTGAATTTTTCTGCTGTTTTTTTTTTAAATCAAAACCTCAGTTTAGAAATATATCATGATTTACTTTGTTTCTCTGTGTGATAGTTGTTAATGCGCTTGAAAATGTTGACATTCATGACAAAAAAGAATTGCTTTGTCTTTTTAATCATGAAGTGTAAGAAAATTGCTGTGTCTTTTATAATTGTATGGTGTGAAAGAATTGCCGTGTCTTTTATAATCGTGGGGTGTAAGACAATTGTTGTCCTCTTTAACCATTAAGTGTGAATTGCAATGTCTTTTTTAATCATCGTGTGTAACAGAATTGTTGCTACTCTTAATCACGAAGTGCAAAGAGAATTGCTGTGTCGTTTTTAAGCATGATGTGCAAAGAGAATTGCTGTGTCGGTTTTAAGCATGATGTGCAAAGAGAATTGCTGTGTCGGTTTTAAGCATGATGTGCAAAGAGAATTGCTGTGTCGGTTTTAATCATAATGTGTAAGAGACTTGCTTTATCGTTTGAAATCCTAGTATGTAAAGAGAATTGCTGTGTCGTTTTTAAGCATGATGTGGGGTATGGGGTGTAAAATGCTGTCTTTTTTAATACTTTTGGTGTAAGGGTACTGCTGTCTTATTTTAATCGTTTGGAGTAAGATTATTCCTATGTCTTTCCTAATCGTGGGGTGTAACAGAATTCCTATGTCGTTTCTAATTATTTGATGTACGAGAATTCCTATGTCTTTTCTAATCTTGTTGTGTAAGAGAATTGTCGTGTCTTTTTTTAAAATCATGCTCTATGAATTGCTTTTTATCATTGTGTGTGTTCATGAACATTATATATATATATATATATATATATATATATATATATATAGAGAGAGAGAGAGAGAGAGAGAGAGAGAGAGAGAGAGAGAGAGAGAGAGAGAGAGAGAGAGAGAGAGAGAGAGAGAGAGAGAGAGAGAGAGAGAATTAATTTCTGACTATATTTTTATACAAGTATTACTACTCCGGAACGGTCTTTAAATAATTTTGAATCATTGGGTTATATATTCACATTACATGGACTTATTTATACAAATGGTTTAAACACACTTATTGCCCCTTGCGAAAGAGTTAGCACAAAGGTATCCAGTCAGCTTTTACATAACTTTAAAAGTTTACGGTAATAGAATAATCACCGCTGGAACGAAAACAAATATAAAATAGACAATTAATAATAGTGAAACAAGAACAGTACAGCACAGAGCTGAATTGTGTTTATAAGCATTTGTCTGACAGTTGATGGCGAAATAAAAAATGCCGACAAAAGAGAGTTAACCAAATATTTAGTTGCTATGTTGACTGCGAAGGCGTTTAAAATTGATATTTACCAAAACTAATGTGCGTATCATTTATTTATTCGCTAGTTTGTTGTGTATACAGACGAAATAAGTATAAGAATTTCGTACATGACGAAATATTGAATATTAGTTTAGGGTTGTCACTTTGCATCTTTTTGATGCGGTAAAAGGTGGTCCTTTATGGATAAATAATAGAAATTTTATTTAGCGTTCTTCTCTGTATAAAAAATTGAAACACTAGCTCTGGAACAGCAAGTTGGACAACAAAAAACTTTTCAGGTTTCAATAGACTGTTATACAGATTATACTTATTCATATATTAAACTACTCATTTAAACGTTGCACCGACAACATTAATCGCATATTAAAAGACAAGACAGAATGTTGTAAGACGCAAATACACAGTTTTTGAAATATACTTATGAACACATATAACACATGTCAGGAAGGAATATATTTAAACCATTTAGTTAAGATATATGTACAGTTCGAATAACAGTAGCTTAAGAGAAGATAACAATAAATAATTTACGAATGTGTGTTCAGTTTTAACGTTAGAACATATATAACACGTCAGAGAAAATAACGTTTTAGATCACAGAATATGACATATATAGCACATCACAGAAAATCACAGATGAAACACATCACGGACATGCCGTCGACATGTATTTCACCTCAAAGAATGAGTACATTGGTTAAGAAATATGACATTTAAGAATGAGTGTGCAAAAAGTTAAAATTGATGCCAAAAATAGGAATCTAATAAGGCAAGTAATTAAAACAGGCGTTAATGGTGTAGGACTTAAGCCCGTGTGTCTCTGTGAAGTATGAATCAGCTTGCTAAATTTTTAAAGTCATTGATTGTCGGTTCATTGTGTAAGTTGCTTCAGACTCTTTTGGGCGTCAGACAAAAAGTATTTAGAAAGGCCTGACAACGTTAAAAATTGAATGCAATATTTCAAGAAAATGTATTTATCCAGAAGATTGGTTACCCTATCTATTCTAAGTTAGCCTAAAGACATGGGAGAATAGCCACGAACTATGGTCATGCATAGTTTCCAAACCCCATTTGAGCCGTCACGGAATCTAATCGATACCAATCCATTACATATTCTGACAATCTCGGGTCATTTTCACAAGCCCACATGGTCTAAATTATTGATATTATGGTACGAAAGGCTGGAAACTAGTTAACTTTCTGACACGTCTTGGACATAACTGTACCTTGCATTTTATTGTTCATAATTTATTTTCCTTCATTTCTTATCATATCAACATCTATTCATATACATATAGATCACTTTACAGAAATGTATATAATAACAAATAGCTTATATGAGTGAAATTGATTTTATGTCATTGAAATTGTCTGTGCCAATTTATAGTTATACCATTTATCAAGGAAGAAAGAATGTGAATGCAGACTTTGAAGCCTGCTTTGGAAATATATATTGTTGCTTGGACGAAAACACAACAATTGCATGGCAAAACTTTTACTAAAGGGGTCTATTAATAGGCTTTGGTTGAAATAAAGTTGACTTTCAAGCATAATAAATAAACAAGAAGAAGCTCGCTGACATTTCCAACGTCGACAGCGTTTTGGAAAATAGTGACCATTATATTTTTCTGAGAGAATCTAGATATTTGTGTGGTAGCTAAAATGATTGGGATATGTTTTAGATATTGTTTGTTCGTATGTGAACTTACTTCATCAATAGAACTAATCTTTACACCCATTTCATTCAATCGCAGAGAAATAGACAGGCTTTGACAGGTAACTTATGTAAGGTAATGTAGCATTGTACGTTTCTGATATTTAATATCTGAACAACGAAAGTAAAACACTTTTCAACCTATTATAATCTGTAACACGCCCTTATTTACCTAGCATGATGAATGAAGTATTTAATTGATAATTTATAATGGAATTCACGTATAACATAAAATTCTTTCAGTCTGATATGATGACAGCTATCTGATTACCACAGAAAACATTAACACTTATTCCTAAAATGTTTCTGAATCAACATTGTCAATAATTATAAAAAAATTAAGCGTTGAATATACAGAATTTGCATCGTTAACAGGATGTGAAAAATCATGACAAAATCGTGCTATGGAGGACTTGAAATATGTAATATTCTCTTTGTCAAAATTTTAAGTATAATTACATTTCCTCGAGGTTTATCAGAGTTTAAGACACGTTGAAGGGTATAAAAACCTCGTTTTATGTATTGCAGAACGCAGATTTTGTTCATGGTGAATTTTCATAATTAATGGAAAGGAAAAGGGACACGATTAAAAGATATATCACACATGTTTATTCATACACTAAGGTGTATCAATCGCAAATTATACATATTGTGGTACATTTTAATACATTGCTGAATGCTTTCAGGAAAGGTTTTTATATTGTTGGACCCTACCAACAGCCTTCGAAGATTATATCTTAACCACAATCCCACCCCACCCCACCCACCCCACCCCACCCACCCGACCCGACCCCACCTCACCTCACCCCCCAACAAATATCCAGGATGATATCTTAATCCAACCAACAATCCCCCAGATTATATCTTAAACCAATGAACAACTCCAAAATATTATCTCTTAAACGTGAGCTTTTCTGATGATTCAAAGCAAACCGCATTGGAAGGCAATGCAAATTGTGTCGCTAGAGTTTTAAGTTGGTAACTCTAGGCTTCCTCCTATTAATTTAAAATTTTCTTCAAAAGCTCTTGTTGTATTAACAAGGCTACAAGGGATTTAACTGTAATGTGTTCCATGATCCAATTTTATTTAGTGAAACAAAATGCGCATTGGCTTTGCGAATTGCAAATACATATGTGTCATTTGTTATTTTTTCTTTTTGTCAAAAATTGGGTGGAAGTAAAAGAGATGTCTGTTGTAATCAATGCAGTATTAAAGTTAGTTATGTCGAAGTACTGCGACTTGATAAATGAGAATTAAAGAATTTGTTACTTTCCAATTTTTGCATAATTTACAGACTATTGAAACTCTTGAATGTACCCATCATGATCAAAACAATCATAAATTGAAGAACTAGCAGAACAAAACTAAACAAGTAAATCAAATTTAAACATAAAATATATGAAACAGAGAAATAATGCACCTGTACTTTTCCAAAAGAATTCAGAACTTGTTTCAATTAAAGTATTAGGCCACGTTTTGAACCATCTCATCTTGTTGGCCATAGTTGTAAAAAGAATGTTTATCTGACCCCATAATGTGGTGATTCTAATGAATGAAAATATTTTTCTTATTGATCAATGTTCAATCTAAAATAGATCTGAAAAAATAAAATGATACTACTACTACTACTAATTATTATTATTATTATTATTATTATTATTATTATTATTATTATTATTATTATTATTATTATTATTATTATTATTATTACTATTATTATTATTATTATTATTATTATTATTATTATTATTATTATTATTATTATTATTATTATTATTACTACTACTACTACTACTACTACTACTACTACTACTACTACTACTACTACTATCTTGGCACAGCATGTTTTAATGAAAATCAGAAAATAAATTATCAAGCCAACGGCAGTATTTATGATCTATTTATATGCTTCAATACCTTATGGCAAACTGAGATGTCTGATTACATCGGGGGCAAGAAAGAAAGAAAACAAATCTCATTTTAATATTCGGAGTAAGAACGTATTCCGTTACAAGCATACAACATCCCTCTTCTTAAAATGAAAAAAAATCTTGATGTAAACAGGAGATATGATAAAACAGAAACATGTCTCCTCTCATACAGAGTTGGACTTGGAACACTGAAGACACGCTATGTATGTATGTATGTATGTATGTATGTATGTATGTATGTATGTATGTATGTATGTATGTATGTATGTATGTATGTATGTATGTATGTATGTATGTATGTATGTATGTATGTATGTATGTATGTATGTATGTATGTATGTATGTATGTATGTATGTATGTATGTATGTATGTATGTATGTATGTATGTATGTAACGGGTTGGTGTGGTGTTGTGCTCTCTGTTAATTGATTTGGCGATCGTTTTTTTAAGGAATTACGTCCATCAATGTTATTGCCCAGTGTGAGTAGCTAGATAGAACATTATCAGGGAACTAAGCGAGACTATTAAGAAAAAAATAAACAAATATGAGCACGCTTAAACAGTAAAATAAAATGACTATAGCTTATTTCCTTTGCTTTCATGGAGACGTCATTTGAGATATAATTTAAATTCATGGGATTCAGTATAAAAATCAGAAATCAATAAAGTATAAGCCGAGACAGAAATGTCAGTAGAACAACAATGTGAACGGTCTATACCAAAAATTTGGAAGAAATGTTCTTGTTCCGTTGGCACCACATGACTCCGTCCCAGCCCATAATAATAATAACACTTAAAGTAATTCCGTCATGGTCGATAATTGGTTCAGGAAACTGTAACACATTTAATCAGACTGCCTAAAATATTGTCGTAATAGAAACTATATCACAGGAAAATAATCAATTTAGGTAAAGGTATGTTCAAATATTTTATTTGCATTTTTCTTTTGTATTTATTCAACATTTATTTAATATTTCAAGTTGTTCCTGAAGTATATATGTTAGCTTATCCATGTTATCTTTGGGAAGTTTATTTGTACTAAGGAGAGTGCTTGGTATAAATATATTGCTTCTTACTCTGTCTGTCTGTCTGTCTGTCTGTCTGTCTGTCTGTCTGTCTGTCTCTCTGTCTCTCTCTCTCTCTCTCTCTCTCTCTCTCTCTCTCTCTCTCTCTCTCTCTCTCTCTCTCTCTCTCTCTCTCTCTCTCTCTCTCTCTCTCTCTCTCTCTCTCTCTCTCTCTCTCTCTCTCCTAAGCCGATATATTCATAATTTTTCCCATATATTTGTCTATATGCCGAAGTACTTACCCATATCTAAATGCAGATGTACTTATCTATATATACGCCAATATAATTACTCATCGATATGCCTACATAATTATTGATATGTCGGCGTACTTACCTATGTGTACTTTATCAAGATATTAACTTTTAAAAATTCCTCATGCCAACAAACAAGATATGACTATGAAAGATTTAACGGGTGCTTGTCTTTGAGTTGACTTAGTTCGTAATCTGGGTTTGTTCTTTCATCAAACCGACCTTTAATGAATAAAATAAAGTTACATCTACCTAATTATTTAATAAGTTTACTTGCAAAGCATGTTGACTACATTGAGGCATAAACATTGTTTTATATATTATGACATAAGAATATGCATAAAGAGTCTCTGCGAATTATAAATGCAAGCAAGAATGAGCTTAACATGAAAATGTATGAAAAGAGGAGGGGAGAATGCTTGCATTCAGATTTCATGATGCTCTTATGTTGGGGTCAGTGTATACATATGAGTTAATAAATATATTCGTTTCATAACTTAATCGTATTTAATTTTCTAAATTTAATTTAATCTACGCCATTTGTGAACTGCAGCCACACACGTTGGGGGAAAATATTCCAAAATGTACAGTGTACATGCAATGGATTATATACTAGCATTTCGCTTTCATTGTTAAAAAAAAAGAAAATATAACATTATGCTAGATTTCAAAATATGGCAAATCTTCTGCTTTAGCTGAAGTTTTTAAATGTTTGTTTCATTGTCGAGAGAAGAAAAGGTAGATTAATTACACTAATTAGGTGTACTTACTGGGGAGGCCTTTGTCAGTATTGATCTATCCGTTGTAAAGTGAGATGTCAGTTTGCATTTCCTTCGTTCATTTGAGCATATATAAAACCGACCAACTGATGCAAACTAAATGGCAATCAAGAATATCTCACAATAGGAAAAAATAAATAAATCTCACAATTATTTCTGGCAGAGATTACTGATATATTTATATTCCCAAACAGGTATAGAACTCATTTGAAAGTGAAAGCAGTACACAATCAGTTTTGCCATGTCTCATTCATGAAAACTGAATTGGCGCCCTCTTTGACTGGAGTGAAAGTACAGAGGTATCCCGTAATTATCCCACACTCACTTTAAAAGCAATTTATACTTCTAAAGATCGATTCATGGTACGACCGGTAAACACATGACATGAAGCAATAAAAACGAACAGGTAGCAGAAAATGACATCTGTACATTGACGATTTTCTTAAAAATGGATTCTGTTTAACCGGATTTAAATGTGTGATAATTGGTTCCTTTGCAAAATCAAGCAAAATAAAGACAAGGCGGCATCAGTTTTCTTTTTTAAAAATGACCTATTACAGAAAGTGTACCGTATGTACTCGTTTTTAAGATGAGTCCGACTGCAAAAGCAGAGACCAGATCTGCCGGCGCATTGATCTCAGCCTGTGCAGATTGTTAGCAGTAATCTGTAGAACAAATACCATTGATCTTGACCAGCAGGCACACTATGCTACGGCAGATCAGGATCTTTGTGGTTTGCAGTGTATAGACGGTAACATAACAGCCATGGAGTATAACGATAACACATTTTGTACTACAAGAAACCACGCAAGGGGCATTATTATTTTTTTTATACAGATTACTTTTCTACCTGTATTAAAATTTTGTCCAAAGAGAACACGTAATAATGAATTAACAAATGCGAGTCTAACTAGCGACACAGCTGAGATATTTATAAATAAAGTAGTACTCTGTTATTTAACTTGCACTCATAATGACTTCAAATCCCATCGTATATCAAAACCAGAATTTATTATATTGGGTCGTTAGTATCTACTATATATGATTTATGAAAACAAAGGAGCAAAAAGTTTAGTGGATTAAAAAATGGAAAAGTTGGTTTAAAATTTGTCTTTGACAAATAATAGCTCGGATTTCTAGGTACAATTGGTTAGTTGAATGAATGAAAATCCTCCTATCTCAGGAACTCGAATACGCCTCTGAATTTTGTTACATTTCGTCGTAGATGAAAATACGTTTTTCATATGAGTAAATCGAACGCCTTTTAAATTTGTTTGACCTAGGAATGAAGTACTATTATCTTATGCATTGATTCTGATTCACTAATTTACTGTATTATGCACACACACACACACACACACACACACACACACACATATATATATATATATATATATATATATATATATATATATATATATATATATATATATATATATATATATATATATATATATACATACATACATATACACACACATGCACACACACACACAAGTGTGATAAAGTATTGAATACTAATTTGAGACATAAAATACATATCTTTATATGTAGCATAAAGACGGTTGTTTTCTTATGTAACATTTTCAAGAAATTGTCACCACATGCATACGTAAAACAAAACCGATAAATGCAAAATTTCCAATTAACGTTTACACAGGGAAAACTTATGTCACGCACATAATAACAGTAATAAAACCTTTGCATTAAATAACCAATAAAATATTAGAAGATAGCCATGCCTTAACTTTAAACGTAGCCAACAAGTTTCCCTTAAAGTGACCAATGATTTTCACACAAAACGTATATTCTGATAAACACGTATCATTGGAACAGAGTCCATTAAGGTACTAAAGACTGATATTTCATTCGCTTTATTGATCCTAATGTCACACTAAGTCAAATTATCATTAAGCGTCCGCACGCAAGCACGCACGCACGCACGCACGTACGTACGTACGTACGTACGTACGTATGTATGTATGTATGTATGTATGTATGTATGTATGTATGTATGTATGTATGTATGTATGTATGTATGTATGTATGTATGTATGTATGTATGTATACATTGACAGAATAATCCAAGTTATATAGTTCAAATTTAGAGAATAGATACCAAATTATAAACACTTACAAAAATGGTACTAACAGCTGCCTCGCTTGACGCTCATCATTAAGAGGTTAGTGTTAGGACTGGTCGGCCTGGTTTCAGGATAATGTGATTTGGTGGGACATCATGCTACATGTCTGCGGCATGATGCCCCAGTGCTAGACATCATTATAAACTGCCACACTGCAGACATCGTAGCGATATGACTGAATTTTTTTGTAAAGCTACGTTAAAATCATTAGCACCACTACAACCATAATATAAATTGGAAAGGGTCAGATATTGAACGCTCTGTAAGATAATCTGACGTATCGGACATATGTGAGGTTTCCTATAGCCCACAAATCTTGTTTGCTGCCCTGCAATACTCGGAGTGAAATGACTGCATAGACCACAGTAATATTTTGTACCTATGTCACTCAAAGTTTACAAAATCTACAGACATTGAGAGAAAACGTACGGAAGCAATCAACGTTCTGCTTTTATGAAATCAATGTCACTCATTTAATATCTGTTAACTTCATTGAAAGGTGAACTGGAGACATATCACTTGTCAAAAGTTATTAAAACAATGTATCAGAGCATGCTAAAGAAGTTGCCAATAATTCGATTAAAATGAGAACAATCCTGCCTCATACATTTCGGCGTATGTGTTTCTTTCTCAGTATTTTCTTAATGAATGTGTTGTGTTTGACAAGAAAATCTAGCAGAAACACTTTTCAATAAATATGACCACACTTTTTGTTAGACCAATGTACATTGCCATTCAAAATAATTACTTAGAAATGGAAATATCAATCGGTTGATGCGAAATGAACCATGGTAGTAGATCGACAACTGACTCTGACATCCTAAGGATGAGTCTATGAAAGTGTGTTCTTAATAGCCCATTTCATACCGGATTTAACCGAGTTGCTCCGTAATTATTCGAAAAACCTCCAGAGTCACTTTATACGCCAGCCTATCAAACGTTGATGGACATATGTACATAACAACATGGCGTAGATTGTTGTTTAGAAGTATCAGATTAAAAAAAAAAAGAAATGCCAGCTACCTGCCCGCTAAATGACCAGGACTACTGCAGCTTTACCATCGAAAAATATTCCAGGTTTGTTATACTGCGTATTAATACTAAAATTCCTTATATTGGTAAACGAAACTCGATTTATGAAAAACGGTGTTATGGTAAAAAAAAAGATTAAATGTTTAATATCGACACCGTTTCTATACTCGCATGTACATGTCCGGATGTAAACAGCTCATAGCAACTCTCTCGTATGGCTTTAAAATCCGCCCTAGTTTCCAGAAATTAAAACAGGATGGTTCCAATATTAAATTTCGTCAATATCTATGGCATCATCGCTGTTAAATAGTCATTTTTCAACTCGATAAACGAAGCTGAAGTAGTTGGAACAGTTGATGCTAATGCTGATGCATTCGCCTTGTTTTGACCACCAGCTATCGATTGGATATTGCGGTCAGCTGACCACCTGCCATGTGATCAAAATTCCGAGCAAATTACGAAGTTCGCCGAAGTCTCCAGGAAATGGTCTATTATAGGAAGATATATTCTTTTCTGTGTCCCTTATGAAAAGATTAAAAGGGATACTGTGATAATATTTTAGTATTTTATCCTGGACACTTGTTTAATAGATAACAGGGGTAGATATACACGTCGTAAATTGCAAAATGCTCCTCGCAGGATTGCTGAAAACATGAATAAAATAATTTTTAGTAAACAAAAAAAAAAAACGCAAACCAAGAAGCCTTCCGTTTACTGGGTTATTATGAGTGTATGCGAAATCTATATCAAGTTTTAAAGAAATTAAATTTATCAAAAATATCGCCATTGGCGTTATCATTAAAACGATCTTTCAGGCAAAAAATGAAAGTTTTGAACACATTCATTTGCTGATGATTTGAAATCTCCAAGACGGCAACCTAAGGAAAAAGTGCGAAATGTACAAAAAAAATTACTACTGTCAAGAAGTCCAGTTTCAATGTTACAAAATCAAGAAACGATGACTGAAATAAAAGTTATTACACTTCTTATATTAAATCTACATTTCCCAAAAAATGTTTCGTTTACAAAGGTATGAACAAGAAAATAAGAAATAAATATAATTTGTTTATTTGCAATTCCCACGTCAATTACGTTACAGTACAGTGGCTAGACGAATACTTAACTGCAACGGTTGCCTTTTGATCAATTTCACATATATTATGCAATTCACAGTCTTGGATGCACTAGTCACGATTCCTCCCACAGTCACCTTTTGGGAGCTACTACCAGGAAATATCGTATAGCGAATTGCAACTATTGTATAAAAAAAAATATCAACAGAAGAAACATGTCTACATTTCTCCAAACACACTAAGAAACTTTTTTATGGATTCAAATAGTTTGTATTAGACCAGTATTGTGAGCTGGTACTGATTGTTGTTTATAAATAAAAATCAATGAATATGACATACATTTTTCTGCAGATGCAGATGGTCCCCATAATAAAATCTAAAACTGAGTTTTGTAAATATTGGATATCTATATAAAAATCTCCTCATGAAATTCCTGGTTGTATTAGTGATATGCAAGTATTGTTATGAAAATTTCCATTCTCATCTTATAACTTTAAATTACAATGTGAATCAGAATATAAATAAGTATTTTACCAAACCAACTGTAATCTGTATGACCTACCAGTGGCCTTCAAATAATTCCACATATGTTAAGGTTCCATTACATTTAGGACAATAATAACATCAAATTCACTATACAGAGTGCTTCTAACATCTTTCGCAGCTATGTTTGCGATCAGCGTCTGTACCGTTTTAAAGGCACGCGTGTATGTACATGTCTTTCTCTCCATATGTACGAATAATTATTTAGCATGCCTTGTTGTGTTGTTATATTGACAAAAATTTTATATACTGTCACTTTCATAAAGCTGTATACAGAGTATATTTTTTAATATCTTGTCCCACTGGTTTGAGAGACAGACATGAATAATCTGAGAAAAAGGAATAATTTTGCTCGAGATAACGTAAGACTTGGATTAAATATAAATTTCGGTGTGTACTATTTTATTTGTGTCTGAATACACTCCCTAATTGAACGAAACCTGAAAGGAACTGTTATATCTTTAGTAGCAGATGCCCGGTTAGAACCACGCGTGCATGTCTAGTTCTTAATTGTAACGGGGCAGTATATAGCATGTATACAACATTAGAAATAACTGTTTCGATTTACATAGTGATTGATATTCAAATAATTTGAGGGGTAAACCCATTGTGTGCTTGCGGTGACAATAGAGAAAATGAATATCATTACAATTGACTTGCAAATACAATGTTGGAAATTGGTTCAAAATATAAGCCATCTATATAC
Source organism: Potamilus streckersoni (assembly GCA_016746295.1). Classification (NCBI taxonomy): domain Eukaryota; kingdom Metazoa; phylum Mollusca; class Bivalvia; order Unionida; family Unionidae; genus Potamilus; species Potamilus streckersoni. Next base: position 2,821,158 of record JAEAOA010001748.1, on the reverse strand, counting down.
AACATCTCTATACATCGTCCACAATTATTTTATTAAACTGATCATTTTATTTTACTGCGAATGCTAATATTCTCTTATTTCACTTATTCAAAAAAGACAAGAAACAGTTTATATTACAACGAGTATTACAAATGTTCATTTATCCATTCAGACGCGATGTTCTTCACTCCTATGTAAAAATTGTTATTATTACTATTGTCGCATATGCTCTTGTCAAATATTTGAGACAATCGATAAGTTACAATTAATCTCTCTCTCTCTCTCTCTCTCTCTCTCTCTCTCTCTCTCTCTCTCTCTCTCTCTCTCTCTCTCTCCCCCTCTCTCTCTCTCTCTCAGAGAGATCTGTCTGATATCATTATCGTCATCACAACCTTAAACTTATAATGTCCATTCTATAGTTTCCAGGAAAAATTACAACATTTAAATTGTGTTTTAAATGAATCTACATCGCTTTAAAATAAATTTCCTTAGGGGAAGATTTAGTTGATTAAATACTTCATAATGACACTGTCGATCGAATGAACAGAAACAGATGAGAAATTATTTATTTATTTAAAGCATTTTATCAGAATAACTCGTCAGTTATAATTAATTGCTAAACCTGATATATAAATAGTGTTAATAGCAATAAAGCGTGACAATGACGAAAAAACAGATTCTGCCAGTGGTATTACAGAAACTCCTCCCCCTCCTTCGTGATTTGGCCGAGTTAGGTCGATTGAACTAAGTGAGCATGTTTGCAAACATAATGATGCCAAAATATTTAGATTGATCTAAACTATTGCTGTAGTCGCTAAGAAACTGAGAATACAAATGTTATTAATGCACACAAAAAAATAGCAATTCTTTGGCTCAAGAAATTTCCGGTTCAAAAAAAGTACAAAGATTATCATACTTAGTCTTGCCTCTCATTGGCTATACAATGACTGAAACAATAACAACAACAGCAGCAACAACAACAAAATCCCAAAAGCAACCCCCAAACAATCAACAAAAAATACAACAAAAAACCCCAACACAAACTACGGAATATCGAAGAGATGAAAAACTTACTTTGTGAAGACTGTTTAAATTATATGGTTTGAATAAAATAGCGTCCTGAACATTATATGGAAGAGAAATCTTTCATTGGAATGCAGTAAGATCGATATTCGACAAGGCTTTGTACATTGAAGTATACACTCATGTACATGATCTAGTTGTTTGCGTGCCATCATTGCACTGTAATTACTCGCTTATAGAACGAGTCAAACTGCAAACTGCACAGAACAAGATCTGCGGGTTCATTGTGCGACCGAAAATCATGCTTTTTTATCTGCAGTTTGTTTCAACTTATAAGCCAGCATATACGGTACATTAAAATAAAAAATATTATAAGTAAAGTGCATTTGAAGTAGAGTAAAACACCAACAACCATGACAATAGCTGTAAATAACAGTATTTGTCCAACTCCTTTTGACACGAGTCCATGATAATAACTATAAAAAAACGGCATTTGTCCGACTCCTTTTGACACAAGTCCATGATACTAACTGTAAATAATGACATTTGTCCGACTCTTTTTAACACGAGTCCTTGAAAGGGTAATGTAAATAACGGCATTTGTCCGACTTTTTTTGACACGAGTCCGTAAAAGGATAATCTAGAGTTGTCAATACAACCCTCAGCAAAACAGCATAAAGCTGAAAAGCAATATTTAAGAAGAGAGCATTAAAATCATTCGATTAAAAATGCATTTAAAGTTTTTATTTTAGAAATATGCAGATATATAAAACATATACTGAATACAGAAGATTCAATATGATTTTATGAATTTTATTTAGGTTATACCATGCGTTCTATAAAGACGTGAAATCAAAACATACTAGAAAAGTTTTATTTATCTTTTAAAAAGCAATATGACGATGTCTGTCTTAGATGCAAATCCAGAATTGCTGTTCCATTAAAACTTCTGCTTGTCCTTTGTCTCTTAATATATTGCAGACATTTGTACAATATACTTCAAAATTTCTCAAAACCGTTACATGTTTATTGCACTTTCCTTCATCTCAAATCTTTTAATGGAATCACATAAAAATGTCTTAATCCGCATTTTACAATCGAAACAAATTGAATTATCAGATAATTTATACCCATCATATTATTAGCCAGTCTGAATAATTGGTTTGCTGTGCATTTTGTATTGTTTAATTACCTTATTCAATCATTTCTTTTTCTGGAATTGCGTGTTTTATCTTTGCAAAATCTAATATTGATCAACCTTGTCAGTTTGTTTGTTAAAATTGGACGTTAAGATATGATTTGCTGGTACATATTCACTCTTAGGTGAGTGTGAGTGACGTGGCGACTGAGAATCAGAGATTATTTACGATGTCATTGTATTGCAAAGACAAATCTTGTATAGCTTTACCTGCACAATATGGCGGATCTTTATCTGATTTCGCATTTAAAGACCCATTCGGAAGCAAGCTTCAAATAAAATGACAAAATGCATTTTAATCAGTAACTATTTTAATAGAAGCAAATTACTATTTTAGCCTCACACAGATACGGTAATCATATACATACATACATACATACATACATACATACATACATACATACATACATACATACATACATACATACATACATACATACATACATACATACATACATACATACATACATACATACATACATACATACATACATACATACATACATACACACACACACACACACACACACACATACATACATACATACATACATACATACATACATACATACATACATACATACATACATACATACATACATACATACATACATACATACATACATACATACATACATACATACATACATACATACATACATACATACATACATACAACCATGCTGTCAGTTTTACTAATGTGTTGTCTTCTCTTTAAACTGCCTATTTATAACTATAATTGCAAGATAAAAATTGAATGTATACCCGAGACGCCCATATCACTTACCTCTAAATTATTCAGTATCTGAACATGCTGACAGATATATCATTTTAAATGTACATTTGAAGAAATTCCATCCCAGCTCTAAACAACCATATATGTTGGGAGGAATCCACAAATAACATTGACATAAAGACTATTAATTCTTTATGTTGTATCCAGCTGTTACTATTGAACGAAATGTGTATATTATTTTTGTGAAGAAAATGACATAGAATCGCATATATCGTTCTTATTGCAGTTTTGACATCATTTTGACAGGTAAACTGGATACATGAATATAAGCAAAAATTTGTAAAAGAAACGAAAGTAGGCATCAGAGATAGTCAACAGTAGGTAAAGGAAACTTATATTTCAGACACTGTTACAAAACAAAAGCAAGTGTTATGTGTACGATACATTATCATTGCTATCCAAACTGCACTTCCCCAACGGACGTGGCACGAGTGTGATAATCCAGCTGTTTATTATAAAGCCACTCCGATGATTCCACAGAGGTTGAATTTGAATAGTCATCATTAAAGTGATGTATCTTCTGATACAGTGAATAAATGCACTTCATTTCTGGGCACGTGAAATATGTAACAAATTAAGATTCATCGGGGTAGTAGTATACAACAGCCGTTAGTTGTTTACAACAAGGAACATCTACGTTAAGTTATCTTGATTATGAGCTGTTTACTTGAAAAATCAGCTTCCGAAAAATAAATTTTTCAAGAACATTTTTAAACAGTCTACTACTCATGGTCATGCATTGTTATATTTTAATTGTGTTTGTTTCTCAAAAATGTGAGGTAAATAGTAGTACATCCATACGCACGCAATAAATATTTTTTTTGCTTGTTACAGTGCATGGGAGATAACTCGATCTTGGTTCAAAAAGCACTAAAAGCTGAAAATATCCCACACAAAATGGTTAGATATGTCCTGTTAAATCACATTATTACGATACCTCAGAAAAAGGAAGTAAAAGTCAAACACTGAAAACTATGCAACTCCCCAAATGAAAGAAAACATAATTCCGTTCATAGGAGTGATATATAAGCGAAACTAAACGAAAGTGGTTAATATCTAAATTTAATTGAGCGCACTCCATCCAGTAAGGTACCTAGTAATATCTACAATGTAGCACGTTATTTAAAAACGGATGATTTATCTTGAAGAAAACAAATTATCAATATTAAGATTTAAAGATAATACAAAATACATAGAAATATAAATTAGCAAACGCATACCATGACCCTGCATTCATAACGGAATGTACTCTGCTATAATCTATACCAGGACATGGTCCTGCATTCACAATGGAATGTACTCTGCTAAAAACTTGGTAAACTTGGTAATAAGATAAATACCTCAATGTTAAACCACGAAGAAACAAGATTAGCTGACGAAATAATCAACATGAAAAGAGGTAATGTTTGTTTAACGCCATTGCGTGTAAGGATACGAGAAAGTTAAAAATGAAGATTTAAACATTAATAGACCCGTGAGTTTAACTTAGAGAAGAAAATTACTGGACAAGCAAGATTACGAAGTCAAATAGTGGCTACTTATTTGATATTTTACTTGCAATCAACGTCAAAGAGATAAAAATTTCTCAGCGTGCTTGTTGTTTTTACAATGTAATCCTCTCGTCAGTACAATGATTACTGCCAATTATGTGGCAGTTGACTCCTGGTTATATTAAAAAGACAAACGGGAAAGTAGATATTGTGAAAAACAAAATTAAATATTGTATTGTTCTTCTTCTGCTTAAAATGATCTGGAAAAGACCTCGCATTTTTCAACGTTACCCGACCAAAGAAAGTACTATTTATGTGAATCATATACCATCAAAGAAATAATGTTGATAATAACAGTGTATTAGAAAATTTTATAATTTTCCGTGTTCTGGAAAAATGTTGTGGAGTATCACCCCCCCCCCCCCAAAAAAAATCGACGAGTGGTAAATGACACGAATAACATTTACAAGTGACACCGTCTGCAGACTATGACATTTTTACGTGATACTCGGTTAGCCATATTGCCAGTAAATGGAATCATTTAGTACTGTTGTTGAGGCATTTCGTGCCTATTCTGAGAAATAAATGTCACAAATTTGACTTTCACTGTGCAGCATATACAGCTTCAGCGGTAAATGTCACATTGTTTAAAAAAAAGAATTGTTTCTCGAGACACCTGGTGGTCCCTTGGTCTATATAACCACACATCCATCCGTTTATCATTTTTTTCGGATGATATTCCAAAAGGATGATCAGGGTATCTTTTTCTATATAACTACGTAAATATCATTTTATCCACCTATGTATGTATGTATGTATGTATGTATGTATGTATGTATGTATGTATGTATGTATGTATGTATGTATGTATGTATGTATGTATGTATGTATGTATGTATGTATGTATGTATGTATGTATGTATGTATGTATGTATGTATGTATGTATGTATGTATGTGTATGCGTGTGTGTGTGCGTGCGTGCGTATGTATGTGTGTATGTATATATGTATGTATGTATGTATGTATGTATGTATGTATGTATGTATGTATGTATGTATGTATGTATGTATGTATGTATGTATGTATGTATGTATGTATGTATGTATGCATGCATGCATGCATGCATGCATGCATGCATGCATGCATGCATGCATGCATGTATGTATGTATGTATGTATGTATGTATGTATGTATGTATGTATGTATGTATGTATGTATGTATGTATGTATGTATGTATGTATGTATGTATGTGCGTGCGTGCGTGCATGTGTCTATCTATATATCTGTCTATGAATAGCAGAAATTTTCCCGGAAGTTCTATTAAGGACAATGACTCAATCCACGCAATCGGATTGTATTTTTCAGAGAAGGTTCTAAGTGACCAAAGAATACAATAATAGCTGATGAGAAATGGTCATGATAGTTTAAAAGTTTAGCTGATAACGAGATTAATAAATACGAAATTTAGTCAATGGAGCGCAGAAAATCGTGCTACGATGGACTAATTCAATTCTCAAAAGTCCACTAACTCCTAAAATGATTTAGCATAAAATATTTTTGCTGGTCATGAAATGTTTAAAATTATGCAATTATTCAATACGGCCTGACGGATGAATTTTCAGAACCATGTCTTCGTTTCGCCTGCGTCTTTCAGATTCTTTTGTTAATGACTTCTGTAACGATGACTATCATTGCAATAATAGAAAATGCTCTTTTGTCATTAAATGTTACAACTTTTAGGTGTGCCATTTACCTGTGGTTTTGGTCTTTACTGTCGGTAATGGCACCAGTAAATCTTACATCGTGACATTTACCATATATATTGCATGCGATGTCAGCGATAAAAGACACTGGTGTGATTTCGAAATTTAAACGATGCATGGTGAACAGAGTTGACAACATTTATTATTTCGCTCGACATTGGTCTATAGATAAATGTTATGTTATTTACTATCTAAGAAGTTAAACCCAAACCAAACTAGTGAATAGCACTAACATAATTCTCTGAAAAGTACAAGAACTCATTCTAACACAATCGAAAGATTTTCCAGAGAAAACATTGAAAATATAAATTCAACAGTTAAAAATACTACGTCAGATGCAGCTGTGTAAAGAAAAGGGCGAATCAATAGCTACGTTAGCCACTGAAAAAGCAATGCTATATTAACTGTTCCTCTGTTTATGGAAAATGTTTGCAGAGTTTGGTAGGGGAGTGGAGAAACAAATGGCGATAGTATATCATCTCGAAACAAACATGATTTGGGAGTTTACAAAAGTTGGAAAATATGATAATTTTTTGTTGAGACACATTGAAAAGCATTATTAGTTCTGCATCGTGTTAATAGTTGTGTGATACGTTGGTCGCTGAGGAATGCAGGACAGGAATTTTTCATTCCTAACGGAACATGTTATTGTTTGGTCGTTTCTGCATAAGCTGGAATACTATTTATATTTTTATCAAAACTGGCAACAAAGCAACTATCAAATATCGCAAAAGTTCATCATCGTAAGCAAATTAGGTGTTCCTGGTTGTCAACCACTAATCTGCAACTAATTATTATTATAAATTAGGTGTATTAATTTGATAATAAATATGGCTTAATGACAACTCTAAATTACCACATGACATCTGAATATCCGAGTAGGGAACCGAATTAGCCGGTCTAATAGTAGGACCGTCATCATCATTGTCCCTCTTTTCTGTATTATGCTCAATTATTGTGTCCTCTCACTAGGTCCTCTACAATTTGGTCTCGTACTGTCACGGATTATTTAGCAGCCTTCTGAATATCTTTCTCTGATACAGGGACATTAACGATAGGGTTTAATCCAAGTGTAGACGAGTTTTTGGATTTATCTAAAGTATTGTCGTACCCAGCGATACTTTTTGTTTGCATGAACATTTCACTCGATAACAGAGACTGCTGTCATCACCGTTAGAATAGTCTAATTTGAAATCTAATTGCAATATGGAAAACTGATTTCATCGAAGTCGTAACCTTGTCCAAAACTTGAAAGCTTTATTAATGTTTTAGAATGTCTGATGCAGTGGAAGCGGACTTTATAATAGTATTATGCATAATGACAATGCTTTGAAATATTCTTTTTAAAGCATTCACTTGTGAAAGCCCCTTAGTATCTTAAAGAAAGAAATAACTAAGTTAAGTTGACTAGTTTTTGTCCCCAAAGATTCTATCACATGATAGTTTAATCTGAAGTGACCACATATGGTCTGCGTCGTTCTTGTTCAGCGCTATACTTATCTATTTCTGTTAGGTAGTGGTAGATGGTAGGACAAGTGATAAATATTATTTTTCGCACCTCATATGGTGCTTTGGTTATTGTTATGTAAGATATGATTGACCACTCTGTTATTGCCTAGATCGAGTACTTAATAACATAAAATATGACAATAATGGATGGAAATACAGAGATCTAAGCAGATATATAGAATGGGACAACACAGTTACCGTATGTAAAATATAACAATGTAATAAGTTACATGACTGATCGAACTCAAATTGCCGGCATGTCAGCATGATCTGACTACCTCTGATCCTTTCCAGTACTGCTTCTTTCTATGCCACCATAATATACAAGCCTGGAAATGATGGCAATATTGTGAGGTAATAACGCGATGTCTATACTCCCATGATATAAACGGCTGGAAATGTTGGCGAGGTTTTGATACGATAGTAAATCAAATATGCCTTGAAGCAATAGTTTACTTCAACATCATTTGTACAAAATAATTATTCCAACCTTCTAGTCAAATAACAGCATCGGAAAATAGCGAGAAGGTCAAAGAACCAATTACAAATAGGATCTGGTGAAGGCAGCTATTTTGTCCTACAAAATCAATTACTTATCTAAAAGGTCATCGAAATACTAGTTCCTGGTTATTATGTATGAGATTATGGTACAATAAGTTGGAAATCTATTATAAAGCTTTTACATCAGCAATTTCTTGATTCATAAAGACCCTTAAAATCCAGAAGGTAAAATCATTCAGCGACAATATCGCGCTGAAATCTCAATCGCTTTCCCCGAATTGAAAAAGGAAAACTAAAAGAATTTGAGACTCGACTGAAGACTTTAAGATACACAACAGCGAAAATAATTATAAATATTGCCTCTCCTGTTGATGATTTGTGTGTGTGTGTGTGTGTGTGTGTGTGTGTGTGTGTGTGTGTGTTAACTTTTGCATAAAGGTTGTCATTTTAAAATTAGTTATCTGGAAATCCAATTATCAGAAAGACAAAAAACAAAAAACAAAACTAGTCGTCATAAGTAATTTGAACGTTAGCATATTTTAAAATATACTATGCGAGGTAGTAACTACTACTTCGTTTTTACTTTTTGTAATTGCGTGTACTGCCGACGTAAAACAACAATAATATTACTTACCTTTTGTTCAAATTTTTCAGAAAGACAACCTCCACAAAAGATTGCCTTAAGAACTCACGATACTAATTCAGTTCCCATAGTAAACCTATGTAAACACCATATTAAAATTTCTATAACTTTAAATTTCTGAGCGCTCATTATCAAACCTATATTTATCAGTAAAGATGAAAGCTGGATGTCAGCTTCTGTGTAGAGAAATAAATATGAGCTGCGGCATTTTCTGGCTCTGCATGTGTTTGAAACCTGTGCTTTCAATTCCGCACCAAAGAGTCAGGTGCTAATTTTACTAATGAGTGTTCCAAACTAAAGACTGTTAAAGGACTGAAACTCCATCAATAAAACAATGTCTCTGTTTTATCCACTTACAACTAGGATACCCTCTCAAAAGATTCTTTTCTCCTAAAACATGACTTAAATTATTAATCAATCCTAGCCAGCCAAACCCGATATATACCCAAACCCAAATATGTTCACCCATTTCCAGGCTGGATTCCATCTTTCAATACAATTAGCACCGTGTGTCCTTACGTCATTCGTACCATCTAAGGCAATTCTCCCTATATTGCAGAGAGCACATCGTTCGTCTCAGCAAAGGCAAATCTCTCTCTCTCTCTCTCTCTCTCTCTCTCTCTCTCTCTCTCTCTCTCTCTCTCTCTCTCTCTCTCTCTCTCTCTCTCTCTCTCTCTCTCTCTGCATAACATACAACTTTCGTGTTCCAGTTATGAATACTGTGAGAACGAAAGTTTCGTGGTGAATTTGATTTAACTAGAACCAAAAAATAATCTCTAGAAGTTTATTTACTTTCTTTGTCTATATTATATTTTTTTATTAATGTGCGTATAGACCTTTGATCGTATTAATGCACTTTACGCAGAAGGGAGAGAGAGAGAGAGAGAGAGAGAGAGAGAGAGAGAGAGAGAGAGAGAGAGAGAGAGAGAGAGAGAGAGAGAGAGAGAGAGAGAGAGAGAGAGAGAGAGAGAGAGAGAGAGAGAGAGAGTTATATTCATCACGTTTCTTCATTTAATTTTTTAAACAATATTTTCTTTCACGTGTAATCTTAGGCACATTTTCTTGTACTTGTGATCACAGGCAGTGTTTTCTTGTAAATGTCAGTTTAGGCAGTGTTTCTTTGTACGAGTAATCTTATGCAGTGTTTTCTTGCACGAGAAATCATAGAATTTGTTTCCTTGTACATGTCATTTTAGGCAGCGTTTTCTTGTACGTGTAATCATTGGCAATGTTTCCTTGTACGAGTAATCTTATGCAGTGTTTCATTGTACATGTAATCTTAGACTGATTTCGCGTACGTGTAATCATTGGCAGTGTTACTTGTACGAGTAATCATAGGCAGTGTTTCATTGTACGAGTAATCTTAGGCAGTGTTTTCTCGTACGAGTAATCTTAGGCAGTGTTCTCTCGTACGTGTAATCATGGGCGGTGTTGCTTGTACGAGTAATCTTCGGCAGTGTTTCATTGTACGAGTAATCTTAGGCAGTGTTTTCTCGTACGTGTAATCATTGGCAGTGTTACTTGTACGAGTAATCATAGGCAGTGTTTCATTGTACATGTCATTTTAGTCAGTGTTACCTTGCACCTGTAATCATAGGTAAGGTAATCAGAGGCAGTGTTTTCTTGTACATGTAGTCTTAGGCAGTGATTACTTGCACGTGGAATTTTAAATACTGTTTTCTCTTACGTATAATCTTAAACGCGGTTTCCTTGTAAGTGTAAGAAACTAATTTATTGTGCATGTAATCTTAGATACTGTTCTTGTATTTATAATCCTAGACTCTGCTTTTTTGTACGTATAGTCTTAGGAACTATTTCCTTGTATATTTAATCTTAGACACCGACTATTGTATGTGTAATTGTTAAATATTTTTTCAAGTGTAATCTTAAACACTGTTTTCTTGTACAATAATCTTGGCACAGTTGTCTAGTACTTCTGAAATATTCTGAGCTGAAAATTAGAAGAAAAAAATATACACTAGATAATTCACCATAATGCGCTCTCATCACCTCAATGACTATTATGTGACGTCATGATCTATATTCGTGTGGGTCATCACATGGTAATTTGCTTTTTCTAAATCTAGTTACATTTAAATGTCTAAACATAATCATGAAATAAAACAGTTATCGACCCTTACTGACTTTAATAAGACCTACGTCTCTAACCTCTAACTATATAGAAAAAATCACCTTTTTCTTGTGCTCATTGTGCGGTATTCATCTTGTAACAACAATCCTCAGATCCTGGGAATTAACTGATGGCCAAAACCATGAACTTTGTAAAGACTTGCTTACGTTGCTGCCATTATCCTTATAGCCATATAAAATAAAACATCAAGTGAAAAGGGGTCGCAACCTCATCAGCTTTGTTATAAGCGGCAAGATGCAGTGAAAAAGAGGCATCTTGACAACATCCAGGACTGGCAAATGCAGGCAGATATAAAAGGACAAGAAAAGATCTAAAAAAGACAGCTGCAAAACCAGCTTCAGGCTTGATATTTTCAGGAAGCATCAGTCATGTGATTTTGTTGGAACTGACAGTGCCATGGGAAGTTAGAACGAGAGGAAATTGGCCAAGTATTTGCCACTGATCTAAGACTGCCAGGATAATTGAGAGAAGGCATGGAATCTACCCTTCAAAATAGGATTGTGTGACATTGCTGCACAAGCTTTTTGTTGTGCCTTCAGAACAATTTTAGAAAACAGTACCAAATCTCAGGAATGTATTTATCAATGTTGGTAAACAGACCAAGGAAGTCCCACATTGAATTTGGCGGAAACGAGTGGAGTGATGGAAAAGAGAACTGGTTTCAGGCTGGTTCTGATCAACTCAACCGGCGTACCCCTGTTGACGTTGTGTGTCAACTTCAAAAGCTCTTGTAAAAGGAATTTACCACCTGATGACGGAACCGGTTAATAATTAGATCTGTACAGGTGCTTGTTTTCCCCTTTCATTGCTCAAAACGCTTTAATTTATTTGAACAGCTCGATTAAATTGTATGTACAATCACTTCCCTATAGTCTGTCAACCCAAATCGATTTCTCCAGTCTTTAACGTTTATCATATTTAAATTCTGGATAAATAATATAAACATTCTTTTGTAACTAAGGAATCTTTTTAAAAGACCGTTGATACCTTTCACTATTTTCAACAGAGATGAGAATTTTGAACTAGTTCCGTTCCCTATATAATAACAGAAGAATCACATGTCGAACACTATATATATATATATATATATATATATATATATATATATATATATATATATATATATATATATATATATATATATATATATATATATATATATATATATATATATATATAACATTTAAGTGAAGATTATCATATTTGATAAAAGTAACTTTAGAGAGAAATAAATACAGTTCATTTTTAAAATCCTCACGGAGTATGCATAGATGATGTGTACATAATCTTTGCATAGTGGTAAACAATTTAAGTATCAGGAAATGTGACTAGAGACACAATAACTATTCTAAACATATTTATTGTTCACATAAAACAGTACAAGATCGATTGGTCTCTGAGATATCCATTCGACCATAATTTCTTGTCGTGATAACGCCACAATTTTCTTACAATATTATTTCTAACAAAATTTAGACATAATTCACATGATCAAAGAAACTTTCTTCACTTTATTTAAATAGCAAGTTATTTATAATCAATAAAACGTTTAGCCGGTCTCTGAATGAATCATTCTCTGGAGCCCGAACGACCTTTTATCAAAAGTATATATATCATATACCGTTCTGCGCAAGCTATACAATTTTTTGTAAAAGTTACTCAAGAAATTGTTTCCATTATTTGTGTTTTCTTACATGTTTTTTTTTTCTACAGTACCACTCTTTACTCTTCAATTCTTTTAGTGTTTTCATGGGAGAAAACTTCAACCTGTTTTGGATAGGAAGATGGCGAGTGTTTGAAAATATCCACTTTTTGATGTAAGATATTTTTTTGTGCACAGAAGGAGCGTTATAAGTTTTATTTTCAACCATACGTCTTAGTTATAGAGGTAAATGTCAATGATGCGTGTTTAACTGGAAAGGGCATATGCAGTAATTGATTATAACACATTTCACTTTTCATATACAAACACAAACACACACACAGACACACATACATAAGCGAGTGACATATGCTTATTATTCGGTATCTGTTTGGAGCTATTTTTGCATAAATTAAGGAGTTGAAACTACAGTCTTCATTTGATCCTTATTTTGATGTCAGTTTCATTGCTTAACTTAAGACAGCTGTAAGCTATAAACAGAGATGCTCGCCAAGGAAACCAAACACGCGATGAAATGGGTTTCAGTTATAAAATTACCTATGCGTTCAAAACATCTGAGATATATTTTATACTTGTATTAGATCATAATAAACAGGAAAAACAGCTGGAAAGAAATAAACAGACACAAACTTCTAATTTACATCGATAATTATCAAAATTAGTACAAATTTGATAATTCGAAGATAAGCACTGTTATTATGAATAACGAGGACCATTCAATTACCACCACAGCCTCTACCACGAAGCATGCAATGGGTCTCTTGTGTCTTTATATGGGTTGACTGGTACTCGAAAGTAACATTCTGAACTGAATTATTGTACAAGGTGAAAGGGCATTTGTCAGTTAAAAGTATCAGCCTATACCAATTAAAAGCCAAAGTTTTGATGTCATGGTCATATAGGTTTTGCTTTTGTAAGCTGCTTTGCTTCTTGACTTTTATAAAATTTGAGACTGATTAAATGTTAATATTGCTTAAACTATGATAACTATTTGAACAAAAGCGACAGGAATACATTTAAATCGGAAAACAATGTCGGTGTTTCACATATAAATGTTGTTTAGATCATTCAATGATAAAGATTTTGACGTCTAAAATACACATATAATAAGTACAAAGACTACGTAAAATATATTGATTGTAATCTCTTTTTATGTTTGTTAACTGTCAGATTCAGCCAGGAAACTCATGTAAGTTGTCCCGTATACTGCCCGGTATAACAACACTTGTTTGTGGATATCTACATAGAATATTTACCTAAAATCAATTATGACGTTAATTTCAAAAGTATCTTAGTTGAAGTACACCCAGTAGACCTAGCAATGATAATATAAGCAGCGGGTGGTTGTCACGTCATTTAATTTGAATTATTAAAAATGACAGTGACATTTTCAGGACTACGTGTTATATTACAAAAGTTTTTCAACAGAGCAAAGTGAAATCGTTTTGTCACACTTGCCTCTGGAATCAATAACCGCAAACCAGAGCAAAACTTGTATACATGACGTCAGTTGTTTGTTCCAAATACACCCCGCATAGCGTTTGAAACCCAGCTTAGTTAAAGCAAAAATTAAATGAAAAAACTTCAAAAATATCCATATTGCAAATTATTTATTAAAAAAATATATGTATGGACTTTTGCTTTTGCGTGCAATATGAAGGTTAATCAAGTTGGTTCCACGACTTTTTTTAACATTTTTTTTTACAACCTAACGAATTTTCCGACTGAGTGTAATTATCGAGGTTTCTTACCTAAATAATAATAATAATAATAATAATAATAATAATAATAATAATAATAATAATAATAATAATAATAATAATAATAATAAATTCTAAGAAAAGTATTTCAAGAATAAGAAGAAATAATGTAAAATGTCTAAATTAAAATAAACAAAATAACGATCAAAAATGCAATATTTATTCTCATCCGCTTTAAAATGTGTTATTATTTTTCCCTTGCCTCATTTTGTCGTTTTTATGAGACAATTTCAAACTTCTTGATTGTCTAAATATAGTAACACATAATAAAGTTTTAATCCAGTATAGTTTAATACTAATCGAACTAGCGTTCAGATATATATATATATATATATATATATATATATATATATATATATATATATATATATATATATATGTGTGTGTGTGTGTGTGTGTCTTTGTGTGTGTGTGTGTGTGTGTATAAAGATTAGGTCAATTTAATATGCGAAGCAATTATATCCATTATTAGATAAAACCAGCAACATGTTACTATATCAAAAAAGAATAATTTAATCCTTTTACATTTCCTCTCTAATGAAAGACATTCTAATGTTTCATCCAACACTTTGTTAGCTTATTTACTTTTCTGACAAGTTATCCTATAAATTTATTTGTGAAAGGAAAGATATTGCTGTTCTACGTGAGAAAAAACACCCAAAACGCTGCCCATTAAAGTTAAGTATACGTTGGGTTCATTGGTTATATCAACTTAATATGCGAAGCAATTATATGCATATATTAGCTTGTATTGATATTTATTGTTCATGTAACCTTAAATTTTCCATAAGCAAGGAACAATAGTTTTTCGTTGTAATATCAACACACTTTGTTGCACAACTATTGTTCAAAGAACGTTCATCACTTTAATAAAGGTTTATATTTTACTTTCTCAACGAATACTAGGAAAGATCTAAGGCTTATTAAAACTATTTAGAATGCTTTAAAAGAGGCAACTATGAGCTACTAAATTCCACCGCTACATTGGTAATAATATACTCGCACAACTGGGAGCTTATTATTATTAAATCGTGATTCACAGCGGAGCCACGTGGTCATAGCGGATATTGCCGACAGGACTTTTGTTATTCATCTTAGACCGTTTGCTTTCGTTCCCATTCATTCATTTCCAATAATGATGGACGCTACGGGGTTTTCTTCAGTGACCCGACCCTGAACTCGTTATCATATTGACATCTAACTTTGCCGGACTTCCCATTTTTATCAAGAACAAGGTGTATTCGCGTGTACCAGTTGACTTCAAAGAGTGCGCGACTCGAGTTTAAGAGCATCTTGCAATGGGGCGGAATGAGCGCCAAGCTCCATTACTTATTATTGACAATTTGATCCGTGGTTCATTGAAAAGGTCGCTAAGATATTATCGATTGACTATAAGTCCACTAAAACTCCATTATTATAAAAAAATCCGAAAAATTATTTTAACATAAAATGACAAAAAAGAAAGACAATGAAAATAATGGTATTATTGCCATGTTAGTACCTTGCTTAAGACTAATTTTTTTCTTATTCGGTATTTCGTAGAATTACGCTAATTGAAACGCATTAGAATGCAATACCTTAAATTGCCGCATGATTATTGCATATGACATTGCATGTACAGCCATACACCCATTCCATGAATTATATACCAAGGGCCAAACAGAATACTGGTCATAAGTGACATTAGATCAATAGTTATATTTTAAATACCCCCTTCCCAATTTTTAAAGAGATCCCACGTATACTGTTCCCATTTATTGGTATTTGACTAAAGCAAAAGGCTCTCCACGTGATAACGTTAAAATTCAATTTGAGGCAAAAAATGTAAGATTCATTCCTACCATATATATGTTGGGTTAGGTATAATACCATCTGCCATTGCTTACTTGTTTGCCATCATTTTCAATAAACTGCTTTGTGTCAGAATGCGTGCTATAGATCTACAAAATGTTTCTCGTATATTCAAGAAAATTTGGTTGCAACCGATTAGCCAATACGGATATATAGGCGCCGATTCAATTCAGCATTGCCCACAAGAGGAAAATGCTGTGTAGGTTTCACTGCCCTCAACACGGGTTGCCTAAGCTCTACAATCTTTACATTATCGCGCTGAAAACCCAGGAGTATTTATATATGAACTAAAATTACCGTGACTCACGTAAAACCTAAGCAGGCAATCTTGGATCAGCGGATTACTAATCACCGTTCAATAACACTGGTTCATGATTTGGTTCCGTCGGTGAATTGCCCCGCGAAAGCAATTATCAGCAACTTCACCCGCAGACATAGATATACAGAACAATAGACTCCAATGCTTAGGCGGACACTAGTCATTTGTTGTTAAAAGGTATAGTCGCGATTTAGATTAGAAATAAAGGTGTTTGTTTTCGTCACAACTTCGACACAAGCCCACCCCATCCCCGGACCCCCACTCTATAGTATGTGTTATCAAGCGACATATTCATAAATCAGACACGAAAGAAGATGCCATTGTACATATTAATTAGAGCAGATGGACTCAGTATGTAATTTTTCTTTGTAATAGTAATAGTCGAACCAACTCCATGAAAACATTGTGTTCAATTACTTAATGTTCTGACATGCTTTAGCCATGAAACGTGTATTGGACACAGGGAACATATTGTTTTCTGGGTATAAAACGCCTTATCCATTTATGTTTAAATAGATACGGGATTAATTACTCTTGTCGATCTGTCACTCTGTACTGTCATTGTAACCTTGAAATATCCATAACAAAGAAATCAACCACTCTGCGTCAGCCTCTGATGTGGAATCTCGGCGTTCGAACCCTAACCAAATAATATCAAAACGTTATAACAATTATACTAGTAGCTTCCGACTTTAGCGCTCAGCATTAAGAGGTTAGTGTTATGACTGCTCGGCCTGGTGTCAGGATAATGTGACTGGGTTGGTCACGATGCCACATGTCTGCGGCATGATGTCCCAGTGCTAGACATCACTATAAACTGTCACTCTGGATACATCGCAGCGAGAAAACTGAAAATGATTAAAAATTAAAAACAAACAAAACTATAACACACACACACACACACACACACACACACACAAAGGAACTAAAGAGTTCTTAGCTGAATTAATTATATAGGCTATTGATTTAGAAAAGGGTTCTCATATTAATAGATATAGATTTAATATTTTCTTTCATTAAAGGTTTGAAAAAGAGAATATTTCAAAAAAAGTCGCAACCACTAATAGCCATGAATTATAATGGACTTTACAGGTACACAGGTACACAGGTTATAATTGCAGCTACGTTTCAGCAGTGATATGTCATATCGATAAAAGCTCGAAAAAGTTATTTAGTCGTGTCTCAAAGATAAAGTGTGTACTATCAGAAATATTTGCAGACATTGCTGTTGTATCCATTAGTCCATTTCCGTTAATAACAGACGCTACAGTCGTTGTGAGTTGTTGTTTTTTTCCTCAGTGACCCGACCCTGAACTGGTTATAGTATTAATATTTAACGTGTCGGCACTTCTCGTTTTTGTAAAGAACAAAGTGTATTCATGTGTAGAGGTCGTCTTCAAGGAGTGTCTGACTCGATGGCAAGAGCATCTCGTAACGGGGCGAATTGAGCGCCATACTCCAGTACCTATTTTAATTTGGTGGGCTCAACAATGAAAAGCAGCGTAAACATGTACTTTTAGTTTAGAAAATTGATTAGTTTTACATGCAGTTTTCTATCGAATTTATTTATTCATTGTAACATATTTCTCCCAAAAATTCTTTAATATGAATGTGATGGATTTGGTATATCACATTTTAGGCAACTGAGATGAATTGTAGTCGATAAAATTATTACTTTACAATTGCTCTAAGGATGACGTAAGTTGAAAGTTACACCTGTAATAAAAGATTTATGCCGCTTTGGACTTCATCTTATATTCTTTATAATCCTTGATATATTCATTGTTTATCAAATAGTAGGTATGGTTTTCCTATAGTATGTGCAGTTTCATATTTCTGACATTATCACACGTTAAAATATCACTTTATGCGATTATGATTGATCCAAATAAGCCCATGAAATTATTATGCGGTATGTTCTTTACTGATTGGCCGGGATCGTAGGAAAATGTTTTAACCCCGCCTTCTGGAATGATTTGATTTGAATCAACATTTTTGGTGGCCATTTTTATAACTCGACTCGCAAATGGAAATTGAGGAAATATTATATCGGCTGTCTCAACATGGATATGTTACTCCCACA
This sequence comes from Potamilus streckersoni, assembly GCA_016746295.1. Lineage (NCBI taxonomy): Eukaryota > Metazoa > Mollusca > Bivalvia > Unionida > Unionidae > Potamilus > Potamilus streckersoni. The sequence goes on along the minus strand of JAEAOA010001748.1, from coordinate 2,802,426 downwards.
TGGGTTCATTATGTCATGTTTAAGAATATCATCATAAAACATGGCAAAAAAAACTACAAGACGAGAACGACAATAAGGATGAAAACTAAGGGAGAGCGGGGTGGGTTGGGGTTGCGTATATCAGTAACATAAATATAGAATGCACCGTATATACAAGTGTGATTTAAATGTTAACTTAAAGAATTAAACAAGATCACCCCTGTTCACAGAATAATCTGGACATGAATGGGTCTCCTAAGTGACAGATCTTTATCAACCAACAGCATCTTTCCGTAGCTTATATGGGATGTAAATAAATCCGACACGAAAATAAATTTGTTGACGTCTTTTTTAGTCTTTTTTTTTTCTTCAAATCGAACACTGCAAATATCAGATCACAAATGCATTGTACTAAATGTGGGATTTTTGCACCCGGAAATCCTATTTTACATGAAAATCACAATAATGTTACGTTTCGTTTATTTAGGGTACACGTGTACTCTACTGTCAGCGTGTTGTGATGTGTACCGCATCAAACAATGTGGCAGCATGGCATCGTATTGATCATTCTGAAAAATGATTTTGTGGTTATAAAATGTTCTGTTTATTGGATGGAAGCTTTTTCTTTGATTTACAGTTTGTAAAACAGTACAAAATATTTTTACCAGTTCATCTTTGTTTGAGACTATGTTTTATCACAGCAAATGAAAGGTACACCGCCTGTCAGAATGAACGATATTATTCGTTCTTCTATCTATCTAAACAATTTCCACTGAAATAAAAACTATGTGATAAACAAAATCTCAAATGGGTAACGATTTAATATTAAATTTATGAAATTCGTGTAATAATGTCCAGCTTTTGGACATTGTTTAACTTGTTTCACCACGAGGAAAAATGCTTTTTGGACACAAACTATCGAAAAGCAAAACATAAATACGTTTGTTCTTTTTGATTCCCCTATGTTTTGAGATGGCTAATCTTTATTCAGTATTTCAATCAATTATTGTTTTCACCTAGCAACAATGCTGTTCAATGTTGGTCAGTTCAGTCTGTAAACATTCAAAAGAAGACTTGCAAAAACAAGATCAAGTAACATTTATTATCAACACTGCAAAAGGATCAACACACAGTTACACGTATATTGTTTTGTCTTGAAATCACATATGTTGTTTTGTCTTGGTTTATTTTAGGTCGTGATACCATGAGACTTATTCAATAGAGTAAGCAGAGAATAAGTATACTTGCTCAACCGTTTAACTAAAGCCGAAAAAGAGAAAACTGACAGAAAAAAATAATACCGTGAAATTATTGCTCAATGAGAAGAAATAGTCCTGAATGTAAAGCAGTCCGTTTTACATGGACTTAGTTCATCAACATATGATACACTTTCACCGCGAGTATTGGGGGCTTATGAAAATAATTTCCCAGAATGCCAATTGTCCTTATATTGTCAGAGACGGGACAACCCGATATCGTGTAAAAAAACCTGTATTTTTAAAGGAAAGTAGAGCATCATTGTCTCGTAATTCCACATCTCGTCTGTCTGATTGAGTCGCGTATAAGTCTGCAAACCAATATTTTTAAGTCAATGCCCATGCAGAATTATTATATCGTTTTGTTTTTGTTTTTTGGATTAGAGATGCATCAATATTGTTTGTATTTAACATTGCAGATTATCTTGCGAAATATAAAGTCCTTTCTTAATACTAATGCAAGCAATAATAAAGAAATCAAGAATAACTTCAATATATGAAATAAAAACCAAACTAATCTTTATTATCTACTCTGTCCATTATATTCTTCGAAATGCGGCTTAACCTATAATCAGATACATTTCTCATTTACTTGTTTGAAATCTCTCTTGTTATTTTGATTATAAATGATTTAATGATTAAGAAGCACATTATAGACTGCGAATGAGAAATTTATCTAGATTTGTACACGGGTGATTTTGAATTAATTCAAATAAACATTATTTGATGATTTTTTTTTAAAAAGACAATATTAAGTCGACTTGTTGATTTATGTTTTTAAACCACTTTTAATTAAACATGGACAAATGATACATTACGGATGCTTCTACAACTCGACAGCCATATCCGTTTTTTAAAACCAGATTCGAACGTTTCATCGTCTACCATCGGAAAAAAACCTGAAAACCTTTCTAGTGGGAATTAAATTAGATACTTGACCACAAGCATCCCTTGACAGTCCCTAGTTGTTCTTTTCCATTTGTCACAATGAAGCAATGAATGCCTTCTTGTCTGGTCATGTCCTTATTGTCCATGTTAAACATTAAGGTAGCTTTCGTACTCAACAGTCTAGGTCATAGAAGATAGCATTTTTCTGCAAATAGTCCGGATATTGATTTTATTTTATATTAAAACTAGCTGCTTAGAAGAATAAATCCGACTCCTGTTTTATTATGAACATGTATATTTTCTTTCAAAGCCCCGTTAATCTGTAGTTCAAGTGTCAATCATTGCTTGAATAACCTAAATTGAACAGGAATTGAATTTACTGATGTCTTTGAAAGAACCATTCATGTGTTCAAATAATATGCATGTTTCTCACTGGAGGCAGGATGTTTGACACCTCAAAGAAACTTCACGTGGCAGTAAAACAAGACAGAGCAAATTAATTTAACCCCTCCTGGAAGGCAAATCGAAGCATAAAAGAGACTTTTTTGTGGTTTAATCAGAAACAAATACCGAATACGTTTCTGTGACACCTCCAGTGATACCTGAATGAACATTATTCATATACTTGAAAGACATTTAACTGGCAGCTGCTAGAATTGTGACTGGAGTGGTTATTTGTTGTATGTGTGAGACCCTTTTTGTGTGTGGGTTTTTTTTTTTTCGAAACTCCGTAGAGTACGAATTATATAGTTCTCTAAACTGTATGGTAGTATTATATACTATGACACGATTACGAAGAGCTAACGAAACAATCAGCCACGGTATGTTTGTTATCTTTTGGCATCGAGATAATGGCTGAGTATCTCTCGTCACGGTAACTACATCTAACATTCCATCAATTGAGTAATTCACAAAATATGACGCTAATACGCACCCGGCTACATCATATTCAGGTTGTATCACACCCTACTGTTAGGTTACCAAAATTTCCTCTAGACCAAATTACATTCCTTCATAACGAACACTTTTTTTCCTAAAGTTATGTCAAGTACAACACACCCATCTACACGATTAAATCTGGTGTGGGAATAATCTTGTCACAGGGATAAACAGCGAATGGATGAGTGATATAGAAGGATGCCAGTTATCAAAAAAATTATTGAAAAGGAATACAGAAAATGAAATAAAATATATCTCTACACTATCCTGAACAATTTCTGACACGATCTATTCTGCATTTAAACTACCAGGATTTCTAACACATCATGTCTTTATTTATAGGACAAGCCATTACAGTCATGCATGCGTTCAGTGCGGACTATTTCAGTAACGAGTAAGAAAAAAGAATAGAATTGGATTACAAATACCTTTCAACGTCGATGATCTCATTTTTTGTGGCTACTTATACATCTATATTCATTTTGGAAGGTCATTTATACGCCCTGAGAATCACGTAAGAAATCAAGGTTAAGTACATAGGCATTTTGGACGAGATCAGCCTAAAGGGGTGATCTTGTACAATCTGTATTGACGTCATAATGTGATGTCATAATGAAACCTATAAATGTTGGAAATAAATTCGTACTACCCTATATTGTTACTATTAGACTCGTCGTGCTCTTTTATTGACGCAGTTTAATCCCTGGACACCAATGCTTTACAAGTCCATGGATATCAATAATTGTGGTCTGGAAATTTCGTTATAACTGTTATGATGCAGAGAATTCACTGATCAGATTTTAAAAGACTTTGATTTAAGTATATTATCATTTAATTTTAGAACATCAATTAATAGTTAAGATCAGCTATTGCACAATAGCAAACGCCAGAATAAACTTTTTCTAATAGTGTCTTTCTTATGCAAAAGACATTGTAATTCACGTAATGGAAAACAATTTCAAAATAAAGTATTCAGAAATCATCCTCATGCGATTTCTAAATATGTTTCGTTTATGTAATAGAAATGGCTATAAGCTGAATATTTAACCATGCAAAAAATATTCTAGTCATGTAATTGGTGTAAAATAAGTCTTTTCATTTAACACGTGGGAAGTCATCCGATAGTTATAAAAATGTTTACATGTCAGTTTAACGTGTGCAAAACAAATGCCATGCATTTAAACAGGACGTGAAGACAAAAGATGATCACAAATATGACATCCCATCCAGTCTGCCAAGGAATTCCTTGTGGAGACTCACCCCCACGTTGATCAAGGGTGTGGTATTCGGAGGTGTACTGGGTTAATCATGCTTTAGAGGTCACATTCCAAATTTTTTTTTCTGTTTACATCAGATTTGCATTACATGATTAAAAGTGGTTATACTCGCACAAAAAGAACACACCCATCAAGTGTAAAGAAGAACTAATAATTTAATTACTCGAAAAAGACGTATACAATCAGTTACTATCACTTAGCTACGATTTCCCACCTATAGAGGACGCTAACCAGAAATGACGTACATGTAACAACACAAGACAAAGTACATGCTTCTTGATGTCGAAAAATAAAACATTATAAACCATGGATAAGGAATACTTAGATGATATTACTGAAAACTAATTTGCTGTATTGCCTTATATCGATATGCCTGCGCGACGCACTATATATTATGTCGCTTTTAAAACTGTTCATTTTTTCAATTTATTTTGAAAATTCCCGTTAATACAGGTAAAAAGGAACCAATATTGGCTTCTCTATGTCGGCCAACTTTATAAAAAAAATCGAACGGCGCACTTAAAAGAACCGAAAGGAACCAAACGGCTTCCTTATGTCGGCCGACTTCGTAAGAAAAATCAATTTTCGGGGTTGTTTGATTTGTATTAATAAAACCTTTGTATCTGATGTTCTGTAGGATAGTTTAAGGAAAGAGTTTATTGTTCGCTCCAAGTTGTGTTTTTCCATCAACTGGGCTTCTATTTGTTTCCCAGATGTGCTCATAATTTATGTTTGCAGGGTAAATAGTATACACAACAATAACGTGCTTTAATAACACTTTTGTAATCCATGCAAGAGAAATGATAATCATTTGCACTCACCATTGATGCATTTAAAAAAATATTTTTGTTTACAAATACCGTCGTATAATTAACCTGGATATAATACAATCTTTTGTTTTGGTCACCAGACAGATGCTTACCCCCTCCCCTCCCATAGCCAAAAAAGGAAAAATTTATTAATGTTTTTCTGTTTCCCCAGGTGCGGTGTAATGTTTCTTTTTTTAAATTGAATTTTGATCAAAAATGTATTTTTCATAATTTTTACGGGGTATTTTTCCCTAATGTATCTAAAGATTCGTTCATCCGATCAAGTTTCGATTATTTTCTCGGAGTCTCTCGCCTTTTCCAAATTTTTGTGACCTTTGCCCGAACTCCCCTAAGTCCTGTGTATGCTATATGTGTTATGATATTATTGTGTGCTTGCTATATAGTATTCTGTAAGGACGGCAGTAATATCAATCAAAAAATCTCCCGAGTTTTCCTACTGTATTCCCTGTGCATATTGTATTTATTTTTTATAAATGAAATATCTAAGTAATTTTGAATTTGGAAATCTTTTACTTATATATTGAGAGTGAGTCGGTGTACTAGATATGATAAAATATGACCTATTGTTTTACCTGATTTGGTGTTTGTTATGTGTCCTCTCTCTCTCTCTCTCTCTCTCTCTCTCTCTCTCTCTCTCTCTCTCTCTCTCTCTCTCTCTCTCTCTCTCTCTCTCTCTCTCTCTCTTCATTTTTATTTTCAAAAAGTGCTTGTTTATCATTTATTTTTGGGTACCTTGCAAATTCAACACAAAATTAACTCCATCTTATTTATATGGAATAATGAAGCAAATATGCTTGACATTATTGACTTGTAATGACAGGCTTTTAATTTACGCGCACGCACACCAAGACAACTTGAAAAATAAAAATAAAACAATAAAATTAGCTGGTAAGAGCTTCATATTGCAGCAACATCGACAAAATGCTCTCTCTCTCTCTCTCTCTCTCTCTCTCTCTCTCTCTCTCTCTCTCTCTCTCTCTCTCTCTCTCTCTCTCTCTCTCTCTCGTTGAACTGTGTATTATATGCAGCAGTATTACAACGTGAAGCATAAAGTTAAATATATTTGTTTTAATATCTCATACACATTACCCTTAGAAAAATATATACATATTCTGTAGACTATTCTCTGTTAGGTTTTATTGTTAAATAAATGAATATTGATAATTTGACCGGAAGACTTAAATTGAGAATGTCTTTGTGCAGATTTATATATCTTTTAGCATATAAAACTATATAAATATTTTTTATTAACGAGCAAGATATGTCTGCTTGTGTTTTCTCTCATATATGTACGTTGTAAAATTATGATTATTTTCTTTTGAAAGAATATCAATTTTGTTTAAATTTAGTTTGTGTCCTAAGACAAAATTCCTAAAACGTATTTTACATGTTCTCTATTTGTTGTTTTAAGAAGAAGTAATTGTTCAAACTATTGTTAAATTGAACCTAATTATCTTTCGAGTTGGGCCGAATTGTCTTGGACCAAATGGACTATAATCCGGCAAGCTATACCTTAAAAATTAGGCCACAAATCGGACAATAGGATTAAGTCTGCATTAGCACGAATATGCAATCCAACGGCAGTTCTGTGACTAAATTTTGACACGCATACACTGTATTTAAAATCTGATCATAGCAGGGTCAAAATTAATGAAAGCCTTCTTCTTGATGAGGAACATCTGCAACATTATTTGTGTGTATTGACCTACGGACAGATTCACGATCAAACATAAATTAACTAGAAAGTATCTCCCGATTGAGATAACAGTCGAAATGTACAACATAATCCTAATCTATTTTCATAATTCACAATTAAATCTCGGAGACAAATAGACTATTGTCTGCTGGTAAATACAATACGCCAATCTGAAATGGCCACTATCGTTCACATTTGCCACAAGTGGTTGGTTGGAGCTTGTTACATTTCAGTCTATCGTTCTTGTATTACTTACTTATTAATGTTTAATCGTATTGAGTGAGTCATTAACTTTTATATGATTTGGTAGTTTTGTTTTGACTGTCATTCAGTAAATATATTTACATTTATTGAAAATTCATTGAATTTATGTACGGCTATATCAATTTTCTCCCTATAGTTCTTTTCCACTTTCTTCAAGTTCTTTTATATTTTTTTGCACATAATATTATTTTTAGATGTCCATTTGTCATTCAGAGAGCGTGTGTAGTACTATGTAAATGACATCAGTAAATTGCAATAACTCGTGCCCAATCACAAGTTGTCACATATTTAAAACAAAATATTTTAAACAAAACCTCTTGACAAAATGAAGAATGAATTAAGGGCTGCTGTTATTACTGAAAAGACATCTTTTACAGATAAACTCGATGGAATGGGTTGGTATCGGTGCTATTAAAGCCAGTGTACTCATGAGTGCAATAACTTATATTCAACTGAATACAAATAGTGGAAGGTCCTAAATACATGAATAGACAATTACAGCATTATTTTAACTTAAAACACTTAGACCTCTGAGACTGAAATTGTATTAAATGGTTTGGTTGGTGGAGGGAGTACGCTAGGCTATTCCGAGTTACCGAAACTGTTTTCTGGATACCACTAGAATGGATTCTGTGGAGTTTTCTTTCTTTTTAAATTTGTGAGCTCTCTATTTATATAAGAATTATAGAATTCTACTGTGTACCTGTCAGCTTCAAGAACTGGACAATTCCATGACCAAGAAGGATCCTGAAGAGATGAAAAGAACCATGCCATAACTGCTCAAATGATTGTACTGGGAAAAGGTGGTGAATATATTTTACCTGTGGGCGTCATAGTATTTCTAAATCAAACGCAATTCATTGATTTATTGTGCTCCGCCCTCTAATTCGCCGCTCTCTCTCTCTCTCTCTCTCTCTCTCTCTCTCTCTCTCTCTCTCTCTCTCTCTCTCTCTCTCTCTCTCTCTCTCTCTCTCTCTCTAGCAAATGTCCTGAATTTCGACACCCTAATACTTCAAAAAATCCTACATGATCAATAGCAATGCATTAATTATACCGATGTAGTAAATATGGGAGATACAATTTGTAAAACTTTAAGTCGGACTTGAAAGGTTATAACACCCAAAATAAAGATCTTTACAAAACTATAGTTATTTTTTTCTTAAACCATTGTCTTAAGCCAGCGAAAAACTATTAACTGTTTATAAAAGGAAAAGAACAAATGATAAAAAACCAAAAAAAAAAAAAAACAATTAGCCTCAAGCTCATAGTAGTTTAGATATATGGTTTACATAACATATTTTTCTTGCATGAGGATTTAAAATAATAATGTCTTTAAAAATGTTTTCATTTGAGACATTCGTGTAAGTTCAGGACTTCATAGTAACTTTATTAGTCTGAAACTAATTCTCTTTTGTTTCACTTGTTTCATTATCCACACGTTTGAAATACAGTGTAAATGAGGTAAACTATCAAATAAAATGTCGGAAATGTATAGTTCTTTCCAGTAAGTAATTTTGTAAAATAAGACCGATATAAAAATTATATTATATTACAATCAAGTGAATTATCTTTCAGAAACGTTTAAGAATACTTTGTGCGGAGTCTTTCAAATTTCATTAAAAAATAATTTCGTAGAGTCTCACGTAAAGATATATCCTTACAACACTGAAATTCTTTGGCAGAATTTTGTTCGTAATAACTGAGAACGAAATATGTTGCATCTGCATGGAATTTTCTCTTTTATGCAAATGACAACTATTGTAAGAAAATATCGTAGTATTATTGTTAATTATTGCCCTGGATGACTTCAGGTTATGCAAACTTAGATCCAAGAGATGGACCTGCAACAAAGTTTAAGTCTGACACCCTGGAGTAATTGATTCTCCCACCCGCATAACCTTTCCCCTCACACCGCCTCTGCAAATTAATGCCTACAAGAAAGCTGATTGTCTATTGAAAGATTAAACCTATTAAAATCATAAAAATAACAATGCCAATTCTTCTGACGAGTATTGTCCTGTTATTTATACCACTTCCAATCCTAGAACAATTTATTACAACCAGGTTACAAACACACACGGTGAGCCTTAATACAGAATCACTTTAACTTCATAAAGGTAGCAGAAGTAGTGGGTGTCTGGTTTAAAGGTACGTCAGCACATTGCTGGCGATGTGGTGCCGTATATATTATTAATATGGATGCATATGAAACTGCAGAAATATGGGGTTCTGACAGCAAACAAATTCACCTGTTAGTTTCACGTTTTTTGTGTTATTGGATATTTAAAGTAGAGTTAATACTTTCAGTCATTCGCAATGATGTCTGCGGTGTGGCAATTTATAGCGACATATAGAACTTGGGCATCATGCCGCACACATGGCATCATGCCCTATCTAGTCACTTTATTCAGATACCAGGCCGACTAGCCCTAACACTAACCACTTAACGCTGAGCGTCAAGATAGGCACCTGCTAGTACAATTGTTAGAAGTCTTTGATTTGACTATGCCAAGATTTGAAATCGCAACCGAGACGAATGCTCTAACCACATAGGTAAACCAGAGCGGTGTGTTATATTTCATCATTGTGCGCACCTGTGTAAAAAAAAATATTATTGGATTCAGATTATAGGGTGGAAGTACTTTTTCAAAAAAATTAAAATATCTTACGAGGATATTCATCCATCAGTGTTAAAAAAGGATATTTAAGGTCCAATCTCTAAAATACTAAAAAACTACATACAACACAGTGCTGTCGAGAAAATAACCTAAAGATAACTTGTGTTATCTTTTAAATTTAATTAAACCTTAATACGGGCACAAACAAATGTTCTTGAAAAATGGTCACAACTTCTTAATATGTGCTAATTTGAAAGAGGAAGAGAATCTACATGAATTATAATTCTTGACAATACTAAAGCATTTTATCTCCAAATCGTTAACTTTAAAAAGAGTTTCTTTCCGTTGAAGTTTATTTATCTTAGCCGGCTTCTGAAGTTTAAACAAATATAACGCGTAGCTGCTTAATTCGTGAAGAAAATTCTACTAAGGACAGAATTTTATGTCAGTGTGTTCTATCCTTGCAATTAATTATATCATACAGTTTAATTGTTAAGGATAGGTCAGACGCGAAATTAAATCTAGCTAGACTCAACATTAAAAACTGTTCAAAGACGGGATCGTTTGATTCTAAATGGTGTTGATATAATGACACCAAAAGATGTCTTCTTTGCCTGCATTGATTTGTAACGGAAACGAGTCATTAACCATCACGGTAGATCTTTTGAAGCTTTTTCATAATTTATAGCTTTCCAAACTAATCACAGGCAATAATAATTTCGCTTGTCACTTGACCCAACATAAAGAGTACTATGCAATGAAAGCAAATTTAGAGAGAGCAGTATGGGTACCGGAAAACAGCTAACGCATTATCATGAAAGCCAATAATATTTCTAAAATATGAAGTGGCTCTATCGCAAAAATAGCAGTTAATGAGGCAAAAAAGTAAATATTTCCATGATCTATATAGTATATATCACAAGGAAACACTAGTGGATATAAATGAGGTGCTTGCTACATTTGGAGGTGTGTAAATGGTCACATGTTATAGCTTCTTATCATTGTATCATTGCATCTAAAAGTTTCTAAGTAACTTAAAATGGAACAACTATGGTAAAGTAAGTGATTATTTAAAACCACTGCATCTTTTTTCTGATCCTAAAAAGTAAAACAAAGAAACAAAACAACACAGCCATTATCTTTCTACCTCTATATCAACATCTTAATTTTCTCCTCCTCCTTCTCACCTTTTTTTTTATTTTTTCAAGATAATTATACACCGGAAACTGCAGATGAAAATATAGAGATGGCATTTGCTTGTATCAGGTGAATAACGGATATATTTCATCAAGTGACAGACTAACTCAGTAAAATACTGGAGTGATGCATTCACAAGTCTGAAGATGACATCATTCCCTAAGAACATGCGAGTGTTCCTTTTATTTTATGCTTAAACGTTTTGCATAGCTAAATTATATAAACCTCCATTTTCCATGCTAAATTATAGTCTCATTGGTTTTGTGGTAAGTTCTATTTAAAAAGCCAACATATTTTGCTTTTTAAAAAAGGGTTAAAATTTAGGGTTCTTTTTTTTCCTTCGGGCGATAATCGCATCTATTCGTTAGATTTCTTCAGTTTTATTTTACTAAGACACACACTTTGCAAGAATGTGTATTATAACACTTTTGTAAAAAAAAGCCCACCAAAAACAAGTATACGTAAGTAAATGATTATTGTACCGTCTAAAGAGATCCAAAGATGGACATGACATCTGGAATATTGCTACAAATTCACTCACAAGCATGCCTTGAAAACATACGCAAGTTATTAAAGAGAAAGTCCCTGGAAATTCTTACCTGTACCCACTTTAGTGTCTTTGTTTTATAATAATTTTGTTAAAATAGAACGGGACATCCTAATTCTAAATACATGTCAGATTAACAAATTTCCCTAGGCATAAGCTATCCATTTGATTTCGTCCAGAATCGTCTTCCATGCTTTCAAAACTATTAAAGACTGTAGGCCGAATTGTTCTCCATGCATTTGACGAGCACAACCGTGTCAGTAAAAGTTGTTAAAAACATCTAAACCATGTTCACTTTTTACCTATGGCATTAACGATATCAGTGATGGGTAATGACTGTTAGCTTTATTTATCTGTAGTAAAATCATTAAAAAGTCTATAGGTTATCATTTTACTTATTGTTATCATCGTGATATTATCGAGTCTAGTTCATCTGGATTGGGTGTGGGTCAACTGGTCAACAGGTGGGAGAAACGTTCACGAAAAGAAAAGACTTCAGGTAACAGATCACTCTGGGTGCATATGCCATGCTAGATATGGATGACAAAAATAAAGCACAGATCTTATTCGTAATTGTAAAATAATACAAACACAATTTCAGGATATAATACATAATGTATGTTTATTTTCATCAGAATCACGGTGATTTGACATCTGTGTTAGACAAAGTTCATTTCACCTATTTCAACAATATGTAGGGAATGAGGAAAGAGAACCCTGAGACAAATTTCAGTGTGAACCTATTGTGTCTCTGTGTGATTATTAAGCGATTATTACACGAGTGATCATATCGAATAGATTTATTAATCTAGTATAATAATTAGTGTTTTGTTGCAGCATTCACCAGCAAAAGATTGAAATTATTCGAAACATTTGATTAACTTAGCTCAGAATTAACACGAATGTAAGATAATATAATAAAATTAGGGAAAATACGAATTTTACTGTATCAAACTGCACAGTAGTGTAGTTAAATGGCTTCAAACAAACCTGGAAACCGGTCATATTGTTTTTGCCTCACCTGATGTACTGACTTCATTCGTTTCCTTAGAACGTATTACATAATATATATAAAAAAACTGTGAGGTGGATATTATCCTTAATATCACAACAGTCATATTATAAATAAATAGGATGTATTCATGAAATATATTTTAGTCATACTCAATGACGCAGCGACACAGCTACGCCTATATGAGCTTGCAAGTGTCATCCACTCCCTGCAATACAATAAAGAGGTGAGGGCGGCAAGAAATCAAAACTAACGAAATTACGAATCTTACTTGCTTATTACTGTTGTGTTCGCTATAATCTTAAAACGCCGCCAGAATTTGGACACCCCCATACAATTCGCTACCCAAAGGCCTCGGCCTGAGGGGACATATGTCACTGGTTATGCACGTCATAACAATATATGTCATGTTTGTCGAATGATACTTCTCTAAAATATTGAACGTTGCTCCAAAAGAACAGCAACAACAACTTCAAAATGATCAAGTACAACCCTATCATCGTTTTAAGAATTATTACGACTCTATGGTCTAAAATAAGGCACTGTGATGTGTCGAATTTTGAAAACTCTTAGAAGCATTGGTTAAAGGAATTGTACCAAAGTCAACTTAATTAAAGTAGAAAGGGCTAGAGATAGTTAGATGATTATTTTCATTTCATCTCTGAACGTCAAAAGGGAATTCGTTCCAACCGACGTAACTTGACCGAGTCATCTGCTATGGTACAAGAGAATGACATAAGACCCTTTCCCAAAATCGACCGGTTAAAGGAGGAAGCTTGCCATAAGTGATTATTCAAAGGAACGTTAATTACGGCATGATTAGTTGTTTAGTTGTCTTGTCAATCCAAAAATTCTACGGAACAGATTTAGGAAACAGTTTATTTCGATTGCTTAATATGGATTTATGGGCGTAACTCTGTAAGAAATTAAAGGTTTTACTTTAGAAAAATTCTTCAGTCTTCAATCTTTCTTGTGTTGAGTTAGGAGGTCGACTCCGGGAGCGTGAAAGACGTTATCTCGTAATTTGGCAGTAAAGCGTGAGAGTTGTCTCAGCGAGTAGACAAACTCTACCTTCGAATTCGTAGAAAGTACGTTTTCGTTATTGAGTAAGGGGTCAGATAGTTGTCTCAGTTAGGAGACGGACTATACTTGAGGTTGTGAAAACTTAAAGGAAACGGCAAAAGGAAACAGCTTTCCTGGATTCACCTGAGAAATCCCTGAACCAATCACATAACCAGAACAAATTCCAAGCCGATATCTAAGTCCAGAGAAGATTGTCAAATCAGAGTTCGACTGACAAGTCAAAACCAAACAACTAGACAAAGATCGGCAGAGCAGGGACAAACGGAAGTCTTGATGTCCGCATAAAATAGGTGATGCAGTCTCTCATCGTTGCACTCAAAGGTCACATCTCGTTGACAATGAAGATAGAATATTAACGTTGAAAGTAATTGTAGCCTTTAAGAAATTGGTATTGTCTTTTATTTGAGTACATGTTAGTATAATTTTCCTTCTTTTGTAACCAAGTAATTGATTTCGTTTCATTTTAAATTCTGTTGATAAACTGATTAAATTTTATATTTGTTCATTGAAAGTGGGCTCGTTGTGTTTATTTCTTCAATATACTTGTTCATCGATCTGCATTCTTCATTCTATCTATCCACACTGGGTCATTCCCTAGCAACGAACCGTAGTGAAAGAGGTTGGTGTGTTTTGAACGCCGCCAATTTATCACAGCCACATAAAAGAATGAAAAGCAATAAGCTTTGTAAAATTCAAGAAATAATTTATTTCCCTTGAATACAAAGTGAAAAGATAAAACAAATACGTTATTGTGAAATAAATCCCAAATAAAGTGAAAAGGTAAAAACAAATACGTTATTGTGAAATAAATCCAAAATAATCTGAGAATTACTATCGCGAGTCCTAAAAACGTTCTGAATAAATTTTGTGATATTCCAAAAATTTCCAACGCTGAAGGTGTTGATGTTGCTGTAGTGATCTTCAAAGTGGAGATATGCTAACAGTCGATTGCTGAATCACAGTAATTTAATCCAAGGTTTCTTTGTTTGAACTCTCAGTTAATGTCTCATACCAAAAATTGTACATAGAGCACTTTGTATATCAAAAGAAGAAAAATTTAAATTAAATAATTTTCAGCACAAATCAAAACACTGAACACAATAATGTTACTGATTCAAGATTTTGTTGAACGAATAAATATCTTTTCAGTAAACACTGTTTTATACTACAGCCTAGGGCCCCAAAGTCTGAATTCAGTCTGAAGGAGCTCCTCAATTTTTTTTTATATACCAAATATGGCCTTTATAGCGTCCCATAGCTTGGGGCCTCGCTTGGTCTAAATCCAGCACGGAATAGTAGTATCAATAGTAATAGTATGAAAATCAGTAGTAGTAGCAGCAGCGTCGGTATCATTAGTTGTATCATTAGTAGTAGTAATATCGGTCGAATTATAATTAGTTGTATCAGTAGAATTATAAGTATTAGTATCAGTAGTAGTAGTAGTAGTAGTAGTAGTAGTAGTAGTAGTAGTAGTAGTTGTGGTAGTGTAGATTCAGACATCAATCAGTCCTTACATAACAAAAATATAAAATTATAAAAATCATAAGTAATGAACAGGGAAAATAGACATAAAATCCGTTCATCACAGAAATCGTCTATTATTTTAATAATCACAAAGAAATAAATCGTCTATTAATTCATCAATAATATTATGTTTTAATTTTTTTTACAAGGATTAGTTTATATTAATTGGTTGTCTTAACCTAACCATTTTCTATTCAATGTCTTGTTGTACATACGAGTTAGAGATATAATAATTAAGTAAAATCTCGCTGTATTCAGTTTCTATTAAATCGAAGGCATGATATTTCCACAGTTGTTTACATCACACAGTAAGTAGATGCACAGTTAAGAATTTCTATTTATGCGTTATATATTTTCATAAGATGTCTTTATGTTAAAATGCTATGTAATTACGATTACAATGTATTTATGACAGCAACCTTGGTGACTAAATTGGACATCTGATTGGTACCATTTTCGTTTGGGACCAATTAGACATCAGCAGAATTCATCCAGTTAAAACATCAATTTGATATTAAATTCCCTCGAGGAGGAGGAGGAGGTGGAGGAGGAGTAGCAATAATAGTATATCCAAGATGGCAGTTAGGGGGATACATTGTTTGCTAGGTCATTATGGCTTCATTAAAGACCATCTATAGACTTCTTTTAGTGAAACCCCATATGGTCATCCGTTCAGTATTAGTAGAGATATCAAAATTCACAAGATGGTCGGCGTGACGGACATATTGCATATCTGAAACCCCATATGGTCATCCGTTCAGTATTAGTAGAGATATCAAAATTCACAAGATGGTCGGCGTGACGGACATATTGCATATCTGAAACCCCATATGGTCATCCGTTCAGTATTAGTAGAGATATCAAAATTCACAAGATGGTCGGCGTGACGGACTTATTGCATATCTGATGAACGCAATTTTCATTTAGGAACGACGAAGCCTTGGGTTGAATGGTATAAAGTTGCATGCCAATTTGTACAGTAAGTAGTTCAAAAGCAGGTGACAGTTCATACGGATGAAAGTCACAATATTTACCTGGTGTGGCTTGAACATATTTCCTGTCTTTCATCATGTTTTAAAAATAATAATAATTTTAAAGATCGTGTTATATTTATCGTCTGAGTGAGGAATAGAGAAAAATTACGAACAATAATTAACTACCAAGATAAAATTTGTAAATATTTAATTTGAATGCTTTCTTATTAAACTTACCCTTTACCTTGTGAAAAAATACAGAACAATACCTAAGAAGAACTCATACCAGTGTTTGTAAAGATCAATGTATCGTGTACATCTAGGAAACAATCAAACGGAGAAACATAACAACCATACAATTTTGTAAGATAGGATGTTACTATAGATTTGCAGCCATTAAATGTTACTTTGTGGAATCTATGGTAACCGAGAGATTTTATGATAATTGCCACTCTTTTTTTTAAAGCAGAAGGAACGGCCAGCCTAAATTTTTGGGAATCCTATCATATCAATGGCATTGACTAAAGGTATCGACAGCCATGTTATAACATGCAGATATTGCTTTCAGCTGGAATCGGTTCTTGTTGTTAGATGTTTCAGTTATCTTTGCACGATCGCTAGCAATTATTATACGGGTATAAAGTTTCATTGTGGCATTGTGGCCTGCGGTGATAGAATCTAGAACCGCCATATGGTTGATTTCACTATATGGAAACTTATTTTATCTTAAAAGAATTATCAGAACATTTTCCCCCTTGTTAACACTGTACTGCACTAACTCTGTCAGCTGTTCGTGCACGGCGACTCGTCCAGTTATGATTACTAATCTTTGTTCCGAGTAGTATACGTTTAGCCTAGAAATGTAATTTAGACAATTACAGAAATTGTAATAGATTATTAGCTATTTGTTAGTAGCATAAGTTATTGAGATTAGCGCCGAAAACAAATTGATGACCAACAACACCAATGGCATCAGTGAAAAAATAAATGCCAGTGGACAGAAACTGGAAAGAGTCACAAAATTAAGCTTTAAATACTTGGGATTAATTATCACATATGATGGTTCCAAACCCGAACTACTTTGCAGGATTGCCCAGACAACATCAGCAATAACAAGGTTGAGACCAATATAGAAAGATACCAACATTTGGTTTGGTTCCAAAATAAGGTTAATGTGCTCGATTGTCACATCCATATTTCTGTATGATCACATCACATCTACAAAGAAGTATTCAAACCTTCGAAATGAGATGCTACAGCAAGATCTTGAGCATCTCATACATTGACCATGTAATCATCGAAAATACATTCAAAACAGTATCCAACAAGCCGTCAGGTCCTTTGAATCCCTCTTGACCACTGTAAAAAAGAGCAGACTGAAGTGGTACGGTTATGTCTCAAGATCATCTGGACTTGCAAAAAGATTCTTGCAAGGCAAAGTGCAGAAGAAGAGGCGGACAGAAAAGAGGTGCAAAGACAACAATAAGGAGTGTACAGACATGGGATTTGGATATTCCAAAAGGCCGTAGAGAACAGGGAAAGATGGAGATAATTGGTTGTAAAGTCAACTAAGGTGCCCCAACGGCCTTTTGGGCTAATGAAATGATGCTGCTGCTGCTGTTGATGATGATGATGATGATGATGATGATGATGATGATGATGATGATGATGATGATGATGATGATGATGATGATGATGATGATGACGGTTACTAGCTATTTTGAATGATCCAATCAAAATAAATAAGTTCCATTGCATAACCAGCGCTAGTCAAAAGAAAAGGTGGATAACATTTGCCAGTAGAAACAAGAGGTACTTGAAAGTCATTGCGAACTGACGCAATTTGTTGCGAAAAGGAATTATCGTTTCGTTTAATCCTTTTTATTTCTTGTGAAAAAACTCAAAGGAATGCTTACAAATTTTATCAATTAGTGTTGGACTTGTTAGGGTGGGAGGAGCTAAGTAAAAAAAGAAACATAATAAATTGTACAAGAGGATACCAATGCAAACTGATGAGAGTTACGTAAATATCATATAATACAATGAGAAAAAACAACAGAAAAATACCTCAAATAAAGACAACTATTATCAACGAGACATGATAGACAATCTCTCTCTCTCTCCCTCTCTCTCTCTCTCTCTCTCTCTCTCTCTCTCTCTCTCTCTCTCTCTCTCTCTCTCTCTCTCTCTCTCTCTCTCTCTCTCTCTCTCTCTCTCGTAAACTGTGAAGGCCATCTTGCAGTTTGAGCCAGTTATTAATTGCAAAATGCATTCCACTTGACCAAAGGTATAATAAGGCCAAATAATTAAGATTTTTTTACCTTGATTATTGACAGTTTATTTGTAAGAACTGCAATATTTTACTAGACAAAAGAATAAGTGTATCCAAAACTTACTTTTTTTTCAATCTGCGTTATGATTGACACGAAACTTAAAACGCATCTAACGAAAATTAGCTACTTTTGACTATTTTTAGGCCATGACTTAAACATAAATATGCTTGTACACTTTATTGCTTTTTTTTCTGAATCAAAATGTCCAAATATCGCATGCCTATTTACGGTCATCGTCAAAGGTAGAAACACAAGGCCCCTATGGGAAATTGCTTATCGATATTTGGTAGTTTAATCCTTGAAAAAAGCATTATCATAATCCTATACACTGACATTATACAAGTTTTGTTTCCCGATTCAAGATCACGTGAAATTAATTTGATTAATTTGATATCAATATAAATAGAATGATGTCATCCTCATTATCAAATAATCGCTCAAATACTTATACAATGTTTTAGAATATTCTGAAAATTAATACTCCTTCTCGTAAGAAATGTACTGCATCTACAATTATCTCAACTTACCACGTAGACGGATGGAACTATAGCATGCTGTGCGTGATGTATGCTTTTGTGTGTTGTATGTTGTGCGTATATCATGCTTTGTGTGTTATATGGTGTGCGTTTGTATGCTGCAAGTGTTGTGTGCTTTGCATCTTGTATGCTGTGAGTGTTGAATGATTTGCATGCGACTAGGTTCTTGCTTACTTTCGAACAGTAGACAGAGAAACTTAAGACATCTGTCTTATCAATATACTTTGATTATCTGTTACCACCCGTTATGCACCGCACAATGTTTGAATTATAGATTAAATATAATATAATTAGGGCTAATATAAATGGCATTGCCCTGTTGCATTCTGACAGTGTGACACGAAAAGATTAAAATGACAAATCGGCTGGATACTGTATTAAATCACTGACTGAAGTAGTGTCAAAATCCCTGGCTTAAGGTGCGATTGATTTTTTTTTTAATCAGAATTAATTTTAATAAAGGTTAAGTGAATTTGGGTTTAAGTAGGGGAAAGATGACAAAGTGGAAATGATCCAGGGACAGCTTTGTGCCATTTTAACTAAGTGCATAAAGTTAAATTTTCCAGGAATATGTCTATTTGACAAGGTGAAATAGAGAGAATTATTTTAATTTTGATGGACTATGTTAATTTTCGACGCTTAGATAAATTTGATCCTGATATGTCATGCTAAATAAGGGTGTAGTGTTCCCAGACGAATTTCAAGGTTTTAAGTAATATCCGTAGCGAAATTAGTTAGTACAGGTTTTCTCGCAGATGTGAAATGACTTGACTCCAAAATTAGTAGGAAGTACTTTCTCGTTAAAACGGGTGTCTCTCAGTTCAGGGACACGGAATCTTAAAGACATTCTGCCGTTTAGAATCAAGCAAGTCTCGAAAGAATGCGGCAATTGCATCAAACTCGTGCAAATTTGTTCATTGATATGAGTCTGTAATTATTTTTTCGAATTTATTCCTTTTCAATCTCAAGCAATTTTCGTGATATGGGTTCATTATTATTTGTCTGAATTTATTTGCTTTAAATTCTAAGATCGATTTTCATTTGATGAGTTTGGAAGTTATTTTTTTAAAAAATTAATATTGAACGTTTCATGACTCGTTTATTCTACGAATTTCATTCGCTATTTCCTTGCTACGAATATCTTGAGTTACTTGTGTGAATTTATTTGTTTTGAATGTTATGAATCATGATTGCTAAAAAATGAGTAGTCCTATTTCGTAGGAGGAAATACACGCGATGGATTGTTAGTCAGCAACTATTGCAATTAAGACAAGAAATTAATTTCATTCATTCATTGGTATATTAAGATGTGTATTTTATAAACCTATAATAGATGATATTAGCATTAAGAATGCATGCCGGTTGATCATTTATTGATTTATAATCGACATCATGGCGTAATAGTTTATTAAGAGGTCTAGATTATGTCATAGTTCATTTATGGATAGGAAATAGTCGTTGCAGAGATAAAATAGGCGTGTGTTTCAGCTGCGAACTGACTCAGAGTAGCCTTAGTTTTTGTTGAATTACGATAAGACGATATATAACGTGAGAGATTGGGCAATGTTCGATCCCAGAAGTAAAAAAGAAAACTCGGATAAAGAATGAAATTTCATATCATTTTCACACACACACACACACACACACACACACATACATATATATATATACATACATACATACATATATATATATATACATATATATATATATATATATATATATATATATATATATATATATATATATATATATATATATCCATTCAGTGGGGAAGGGAATGAATCAATAAAATTACATATAATGACCGAGAGAGAGAGAGAGAGAGAGAGAGAGAGAGAGAGAGAGAGAGAGAGAGAGAGAGAGAGAGAGAGAGAGAGAGAGAGAGAGAGAGAGGGGGGGGGGATACGTCGACTCTAACCTATCACTAAAATTGAATTAGGAAGGACAGGCAAGTAGTCAGGTTAGGTAGGCATGCTGGACAACTGAGTTTCATTGTTTCATGATGAAATTTGTATTATCGGTATAGACAGAATGGCTAATTGCATTTTGTAACAAAAATAATTTAATAATTCATTTTTAAGACAAAGTTTATCATTCAAATATCATGCTCAATTTCATTTTAGTTATATAATTGTTTAACTTGTTATATTCTGTGCACGGGACTCGTATTGTTTTATTCTATATCTTTGCTCAGATCGCTGTTTTTTCATTCATTAATTTTATATTTTAATTTATTTCTTTTTGACCCAGCAATAACACTGTGGAGGATAACCACAATCAAAATGCAACACAATCCTAGTGAGAAATGATACATACTATTTGAAGAGACTTTTGCTTTTCAATACATCGAAGCACTCATATTCAGATGAAAGTTTGAAAGGAAAGTAATAAAAATGAGCGAACAAAAAAACCCCCACAGTTATGACAACAACTATATTAGTATTTGACCTATAAGTCATTTTTGCATTCTCTATTAAACGTATAGGTTATTAAAATATGTCAAAATAAAGATATCAATTTGTGCATTTGCTTGTTAATGATTTAGTATCATTTGTTTATTACAACATTTAACATTGCCCAGAAAAGAACGCTTTCACATTTTGTGTCTTTTTCATGAAAAAAAAATAGAATTGTTCATTGTTAGACCCTCAACCTCAACTGTTCAATCTGTGTTGTAGACATGTCTAGTGATTATTAGGACTTTCGATTGAAAATAGTATAGTATCTAATATTACATTAGCCTTAGGCTGGTGGTTGAAATTTTGCCTTGTTTATTCTGAGAATAACTTCGGTCAACAATATGTTTAATGACAGATACAATATAAGGTAGATGAGGATATGGTCGTGAGAAGAATTTAACAGATTTCCAATTAAAAAAGCTGGGATTGACTAGTTCAATGCAAATGATATATACTCAATATCAATGAATCTCGACTTCCTGATCGAACAGTGTAACCATTGACAACCGCATTAGTAGATATATGAGATTAGTTAAACGGCGTGTCCTGCCCAGTAGCTGGATTCAGGGCGTATGCAAATAAAGAGTGCATACTGGATCGACCTTGGAGATCTTAAACAGTATATGCTGGCATAATGGTACCCATCTCCTATCCATTTAAAAACACAACAGAAAAATCCCTCACAGTAACCAATAAATAGGTTAGCGTTATAGGTTCATTAGAAATGTTTAATAATTACTCAAAACAACAACAATAATAACAAGGTTATTAATAAATCCAACACAAACAACCACAACAAGGCAAAAAAACATAATCCACGTTCCTAACCCGGTTCCTGTCAAACACCTTGTAGTCTTGAAATTTGCAGTCTGTCTTATTTAAACCACTTTCAGGAAGAGCCATAATGTATGTATGTATGTATGTATGTATGTATGTATGTATGTATGTATGTATGTATGTATGTATGTATGTATGTATGTATGTATGTATGTATGTATGTATGTATGTAGG